>JAPMOR010003537.1:0-19892 GCA_026543865.1 Argiope aurantia | reverse complement strand
TATTTTAACTCTAATTTCAATTTAATTAATTTTCAAGATTTTATCTTTATTTAGCCCATAGTAACTTTATTCTAAAACATTCTCTTATTTCGTGATCCAATTCCACTGTCTCTACTTAATTAATTCAAGAGAAGCTTTGTTGAATTGCAGAGTCAGCTAAAAGTCTAACTTTCCCACGCTCGGCGTAAAGGGGTAAAAAACTGTCCAGTAAGCATATTCTTTTTAAAAGATCCCTGTGTTTCCCTTACATGTGATTGACATGCGTCAGAAATCCCTATCAGAATCTTATTAATATATTAGCGCTATGAAGAAATGTTTTCCCTATCAAAATCATAGGTTATATAAGACCAGGGATAAAATGTCCAAGAGCTTTTTCCTCATTCCTCTCTGTGTCGTCCTGTGTGCTCATCGCTTGTACATATGCCTGCTTCTTAAAAATGAAATAAAACGACGTCACGAAATAGCAAGTCTCTTCACTGTCTTCAAACTGCATTTCTGCTCCACAACAAATTATGTTACATATATATATATAGTCTTCAAGAGGATAAAAAATCACCATACAACATGGAGTCCCAAACGACGTTTAGGGGGTAAAAATCGCAAAAATATAAGAATTCGGCGAACTTTTGGAAACTGTAAAAAATTAATTAAAAAATAACAAAAGGTGTTTTAACTATGGATTTTTTTAAAGTGAAAGCACATTCTTAAAGGCTATTTTTCATGTAAGTAACATGCCGATTTGATGAATCAGGGGGTCGTAAATTATTGAAAACGAAAAAGAAGTTTAGAACCCTTATCGGCAAATATATTAAAACTTTAAGAAAAATAAAAGCTCGCAAATATATATGAATTTTATACTCTTTAATTTGATATAAGTCTGTATTGTGAAAACTGTGGAGGTTTTAAGATATTCAAGAAAAACTAAAATGTTTGCCAGGAAACATAGCTGCAACATCGGTACCGATGTTTATAGAGGGTGTTGCCAAATTCGAAAGGTAAATTTAAAGAAGTGATAGTAGGCATTAAGGAGATGAAAAATTTTCATAAAATATAGGGTCGCAGGAGACGTTTATTCTGTTAAAATCGCTAAAACAGACATCGAAGAGACAATTAGCCTGGCGAAGAGAATAGCCCTAAGAATGCAAGGATTTGGGGCAAGGTAGTCGAGAAAAAAAAAAAAAGCTTTCTCGTATCTAAATTTTCCATGAGTGCGAGGAATATAAAAGCAGGGAGCATTGCAGAATTGATTGTCGATAAGTTTCATTCGCAAACAACATGTCAGATTTAACGAATGACGAATATGCTGATATGCATTTAATTTACGACCGAGCGGATGGTAATGGACGGCTAGCACAAAGAATATACCACTAGCAATATCCAAATAGGCGTTGTCCACCCCACAGTACCTTTGCAAATATTAATAGACAGTTGCTGGAAACAGGATCCTTCAAAATAGCGAGGCCAAGTGCAGGGCCCGAACGCCTCAGTGGCGCAAAGTACCTTGTTTACTTGCATCACGTTCTTCCGGATTTACTGCAAAAAATACCGGCCATTGCACGTCGGAACATGTGGTTAATGCATGGTGGTTCACCAGCGCATTTTTTTAATTCTGTGCGTAACTACCTAGATGATACATATCCTGGGACGTTGATACAACGTGGCGGACTTGTTTATTGGCCTCTACGTTCCCCGGAACGCAATCCCTTGTATTTCTTCTTCTGGGGCCATATGAGATCTCTTGTTTACAAACACCTTTGGATACATTGAAAAATCTCGTATCACGGATCGTCGTAGCTGCTCGAAAATTCATAAGCACATCTGGTATGTTTGAGTACGTCCGGTGGTCCTTTAAACGTCGGTGTTGGTTGTGCAATGAATGAACTTCGCGGCCGCAACACTGAGCAATTTTTATAAAAGTATCTCATCGTCTCCTTTCTTATGTTAAAATGTCTGTGCTGTAAATGTATGCTGTATTTGTATTCCAGCAAATAAATTTCACCGTCTTTTGCGACTTTGTATTTCTTTAAAAATTCTTATCTCCTTCATGCCTACTATTACTCCTCAGAATTTTTCAATAGAATTTTGCAATACCTTCTGTAAACATTGGTGTCGATGTTGCAGCGATGTTTCCCGGCAAACATTTTAGTTTTTCTTGAATATCTTAAAACCTCCTCAGTCTTCACACTACAGACTTACATCAAAGTAAAGAGTATAAATTTCCTTATGTTTTCAAGCTTTTATTTTTCTTAAAGTTTTAATATTTTTGCAGATAAGAGTTCTAAACTACATTTTCGTTTTCATTAATTTACGACCCCCTGGATTACCAAATCAGCATTTACTTACATGAAAAATTGCCTTTCAAAATGTGATTTCACTTACAAGAAATTCATAGTTGAAACACCATTTGTTTTTTATTAATTTTTTACAGTTTCCAAAAGTTTGCCGACTTTCTATATTTTTGCGATTTTTACCCCCTAAACGACGTTTGGGAGCCCATGTTGTATGGTGATTCTTTATCCTCTTGATGCCTACTATCGCCCCTCTGAATTTGGTCGATTGAATTCGTCAACATCCTGTATATATATATATATATATATATAATGAGATTTTTTTAAATAAATTATATTTTAATTAATTCCCAAATGTGTAGCTCAAATTAATCCGTATTAATTTCACTCTAAAATGTTCTCTTATATTCTGGTCAAATTTTCACTTTTTTTAATAATTTTTTTAGCGTGTGGTTCAGAAAATTAGGGACTTCACCATTTTCTCAAGCTCCGAGCGAAGGGATAAAAATACCTAAGATTTCCTAATTCTTCACGAAGCAAAGAAATCCCTATCAGAATATTATAGTAATATCACTGAAGGAAAAAACTTCTGCTACTTTACTCTAATATTACGATGTAAACAGACGTCTATTTGTTGTCGTTTCTTTGTACAGAAATTATATATCTCCAGATAAAGTAATTCGAAGTAAAATTTCAAAACTTTATTATGTGTATTTTCGTAAAAATTAGATACGACTGTACAATCTTTGCTTGTAAACTATAAATTATCTTACAGATCTAATGCAGTTTTTTATTCATAAGTTTCTTTACAAATAAAAGCGTTAGATTATGTTACAATATGTTTCTATAAATTAAAATGTATATTTTATTTCTCCTACTTTTTGTCAAAAATTTTCTTCTATATTTATTACTTTTTTAGGTATTTAAAATTTTTGCAATAAAAAATTATTTATATTTATTTATTTTTCCTGAGTTACAAAAAAATATTTTGTATTCATTTAGAAAATAGTGCTGTAAAAGAAAAACTCTGATATTTTCAAAAATTATCATTTTTAATCTTGCTTTACAGCACCAAATGTAAATGGTATTGCATATTTGTATCCCTTCCTTTACATATCCCTTTCTGTATCAATAAACTCGCGAATTAATTGACACGTCATAACCTTTGCAGCGATAAACTTATCAAACACTTTGCTCGATTCGAACGACTTCACCAGTAATGAACCTTTAAAGGATCTCTAACTTCTACCTTACGCTGTACATTCGGCTCATTAGACGATTCGATTGCTCCGCTAACCCCAGGAGTGTTCAGACGATACTGGCTCAATGTTGATTAGCTCAACAATTTCCCTTACTTCATCTCCGGGATCCATCGTCCTGGATTGTCGCTGGAAGCGTGGACTGGCCGAAACTAGCGTCAACACTATTCTGTTTGAGACAGTAATGCTTCAGTTAATTGAACGGTGTCACCAGAGAATTCAATATAGGGATGTTTGATTAGCTGATAAGATGTGAGAAGTGGTTATTGTCTTTTAAAGTGAATATCAGGAAAAACGAAATTTATAATAGGTCAAGGTTTTCGGTGTGTTGTGACGAAAACTAATTAGATATTGCGTAAGAATGAGGTTAAAAGTAATAAAGAGGTTTGTGAATTTTAGATCAATCATTGGAATATTTGCATTATGATGGGTTAAATGGCATCTATCTAATGGTTAAATAACTGGTATTGCCATCATTCGAACTCCTCATACATTTCTTTGTAAAGATTAATTTTCAACATATAATGAATAATGAGTGTACTATTGGGGTTTTCAGAAAGTAATTTCGTTTTTTCCCGACAGAGGATTTAATTGTATTTTTTTGCACCCAACTTCACATTTAAGCCGTATAATTTTTATATGCTTTGAGAGCTCATATAGCAAGGCTTGAGTGTGAAAAATTCCAATTAATTCTACGCAGTAGTTTTTGGTTGGTGCCCTTTTAAATATGGAGAGCGATAAGCAGCCTTTTCGACATATCTTACTGTTTTACTACAGAAAGGGTAAAAATGCTGTTCAAGCCAGAAAGAAATTGACCGATGTGTATTGGAGAAGGTGTGTTGACAGTACGCCAGTGCCAGAACTGGTTCGCTAAATTTTTTAGACGGTAAAACCTTCACCTCAAATGAAGAGGTCAAAAACCACCTCGATCAATTTTTTGGCAGCAAAGACCAAAACTTTTATGAGCGTGGAATTATGATACTACGAGAAAGATGGCAAAAGGTGTTGGACCAGAACGACCAATATATAATTTAATAAAGTATTTATTTATGATATGAAAACTGTCTTTCATTTCCACAAAAAAAAAAGACGAAATTACTTTCCGAACAACCCAATAGCTTCATTTGATGAATTTCGTTCAATTTTGTCATGAATTTACAAATCATATTTAACTCTATCAATTCAAATGTCCGTTCCACGAAGCTACCAAACCCAGTTGATTCGCATGTATATAACTAACTAATTCTTTCTCTTTTTGTAACGTGTGATTGATTCAGTACCAATGGTGCATGCTTTATTAGTTAGAGACGCTCTCCCAGATAGGTGTGAAGGCCAAAGAGACTTTCTAAGAACACTCAAAGGATGTATGAGAATACATTTGATTAATAACTATTAACTCAGCCGAAACCTCTTTTGTATAACAACCATTTAAGAAGCCTGTTACCGGTTTTCAATAGGATGGAAACATTTTTCTTATCTTTGAAAGAGAAACTCGGGCATTCCAGTATTCGGAGCTATCTGAATTAAATTGATTTCAGGGTTAAAGTTCAGACATGGAGCATCATTTACTAAATCTTTGAGTTTTTCAATGTGGGAATCCACATAAAATTTTCCATTTATTTGATCAATTCATATTTCAAACCTAAATCAAAAACTGCGCACTAAATTTCATTCATAATATTGCTGCATTTTTAAACAGTAAGATTCACATATGTATTGGCATATTGTGAAATATGGTTTTCTAAATTATTTGCTTGTGTAGTTTTTTTTTCAAAGTATTTGATTTTGAGTATCCATCAAAATCTCGAAGTTTACTTTTTCGGCAGTCAGAATAACCTCTATCTCACATTTTCATGAAAAAAAAATGTGTGAAAAACTATTTATAATATCTTTGATAAAATCTTTTGAAAGTTTGTATATAATTATATTTGTATCTTGGAAAATATTTTAATATGAAAATGAATTAGATAATCGAATTATTTGCTATAAATGTGCACTCGAGTTTTAGTGAATCTACTCCGTGAAAGCCATTCCCTATTAGCAATGAATATTTGTACGATATTTCCACAAAGTTGCTCGATATTTTGAATGTCGTACAATATCGGGAAGGGGTTGTAACAATAATATTAAATTTTTCTTCTATTAGAAGGAAATCATGAAAATATATTAACAATTCTTTAATGTGTATATAAAATATCGAATGAAAAGTTATGTTCAAACACAGTGTCTTTAATTTAAATAAATTAGCAGTTTTTCCTCCTCTTTTCCTATTCAGCTCAATAGCTAACTAGTGTAATATTCTTTGAATATTACACTAGTATTATATTTCATCCAATTTTAAAAATAAAAAAAATTACAACAATAAAATTAAATTTGCTTTCAAATTATTTAATATTTAATTACAATTTAATTATTAGTAATTATTACAAGTATACAAAATTTGTATGTTGTTCTAAAATAGAACCAATCAATCACTTTCATCTTTTCATAATAAGGCCATTGCCTGAAAGTTCTCTATTGCGGTCTATCATAGATACTTCCCTTATATTAAAACTTGCTAATTGCAAAAGTTTTCTAAATTTTGTTAAAACTGCGGCAGAGTTCCTTGTAATGTAATGTAAAATTTGGACAGGGATACACCCTTTCATTTCGCTGAATGAATTACCGTGGCATCCGTCCGTTAATTTACAATTACAGTTACAAGATAAATTAGAGATATCCAAGAGAGAAATAATCACATATAAAATAACTTATTAATTTCTGACGAGGTGTTTATCAACGAAACTATCATATATTTTTTTTCCTAATTTTCTTTTCCATTTTAAGATTTTTTTTCTCCAAAAAAGTTTTTTCATATAGGAAAAGGAATGTGTAAAATATTGTTTGCTATCAGAAACAAACAAAAAATGTATGTGAATAATAAAATTTAAATTTAAAATAGATTTTTATTAATGTGCTAATAACTTATGTCTTTTTTTTGTTAAAAAAAGAATAGGCGTAAAACTAATTATTAAAACCTTTAGGCGCGGACAGAAATTATTTAAAAAAAATAGAAGTTTCGATTAAATTTCTTTATATTTTAATTGTTTACATATTTTAAGATTTTTCCTTCATACCATTTAGTTTGATTCCATTTCTTTATAATTTTATTCATAGTAAGTAGTTTACATTTTTACAATTATTATTTTCCATTTTATGTTTTAACTTTCGACAATTTTATAAATATTACGGAATTTTAAAATCGATTTGTCTGGGATTCAGTAATAGGTAGCGAATTTCATGTAGAATAAAAGTTTTGTTAGAGAGAAACAATTAACCAATTATTGATTTCTGAAAATATTGTTGCTTTTAAAATACGATATTTAAAATTTAATAAATTTAGTAAATAAAAAGGTAGGTAGAAAGAGTTTACAGAATTCCATCTTTGCAGACATAAATTAAATCAAGTTAAAGAAAGGAAAGAGTAAAATATCTGTAATCTTTGAATCTTTCTACTATCATCTTACTTTAAAATAGAAGAATGAAATTTTTTATTATCAGTATTTATAAACCATCATCATCTTTAAATTTATTGTTCATTTTTATAAATATAACAGATTCTTAAAATCAAATTCTTCCAAAATTCATCATCAGGTGGTACCAAATTATTACAATAGCCAGTTGCTATCAAGAATGCCCAAATGAACAAAATGGCAAAACTCTATAACATCAGGGCGTGAAAGAAGATTCAATAAAAGCGATGCTATCCATAGATGAATAAAATAAGTCAATTAAAATAAAAGTTTGTAAAAAGTTGTGAATAATCAATAGTCGTGTAATATTTGTTTTCAATAAATCCTTCGCACATTGATTGATAGGCTCTATTATTGTAATATATAGTTAAAATTTTTTCAGAACCGGCCATTTTGGTAGAGCATACTCAGAATGTCATAAATAGTTTAAACTTCTTTAAAAGACAGAATCTACTCTAAATATCTTTGAAATTCCTTTCGAACATATGCAAAGCATATCTTCCCTTAACTTAAAATACCTTCGCTTCCTCAGAGAATGGAAATATATTCAAAACAGCTTCAGACTTATGTGTACCTCAACTACTTTTTTCATCAAGTTAGTGCAATTCAGAAGCAAACGTTTGCTCTATGTGTCAAGAATTCTCATCGAAAAAATGTAACCACAAAGGTTTATTCTTTCTTTTAAACTGCAAACTGTATTCAAAATCCACCTTTAAAAAGGAAATATTTTATTCTCTACATAAAGCTTTGATTTCTCATATAAAAAAGACCAAACCCTCTTTTATATGTAAACATTTTTGAGAGAAAATTTATACTTATTTCTTCTAAAAAAAATGTTCTCACTGAAGAATTTACACAATATTTTCGATTTCCCCTCTTTTTCTATAAAACGAGGGGGGAGAGGGAAGAATAAAATACATTTTAGAATGAAAAGGAAAAGAAACGAATCTCCGAGATATCTAGCAATAAAACGGAACATCATAAATGTTGCATTTACCAAAGAAGAATGATATCTAAAACTATTACTTCTATTTGAAGAAAGCCAACCAAAATTATGAACTTCTGTTCATCAAACAAGATGCATTTAGTTATTTTGGCGGAAAATATACATTGTAAAAGTAAAATTGAGCCTAATATCTCAAAATTATTTTTAAATTGAATACGTAAAATACAATAAAGACAATAAATCGTTATTTATTCTTCTTTTTTACACAAAATTTGTCTGCCTGGCAACAATACATTTATTATATTGGTTTAATAATTAACTGAATACCTTCTCCAATTTATTTCATGCAATTATTCCAAAATGTATGCGTCGATTCTATTTATATGAACAATATATCAATAGAATTTCATTCAATTTCTTGGAATAAAAAGAAATGAAGTGCTAAACTAAAGGAATATGTTGAACGATTCAACAAAAATATATTATTTTTACAAAATCCATCAGTGGTAAATAATGTCTGACTGAGTGCATAATGAAACAACAAATATCTAATCTTCTCGCTCCAATATTCCTGACAAGTTCACGAATCTTTTACCCTTAATGCTTCAAAATATTTAGGTAATACTCACCAATATTTGATTTCCAAAGTGGAACAAATTCTTTAAAGATATTTTTACTATAGAAGAAAATAACGAATGCGTTCTTTATTTTTAAATGGAACTTTCTTCTACTTATGGTTTGTTTAGGGTACCTTAATTCCACTTAACACTTTGCAAGTTTGTCTTAGAATCATATTGTAAACATCGTTTTATTACCTTAACATCGATTTCCAGAAGTGTAGAGACATTTTCAGCTGTTGAAATGTTTTCCCCACAATTTGCTTTCCTAACAGATTATTTTCTTAGTGATTAAATATGTAAGGATCTTGTTTTTTTCCAAATCTTCTTACTGGATACTTTGTGTCATTCGTTAATTAGAATTAAAAGACTTTTTCATCATTTCAATAATAAGGACTATTTTTTTGCGCTAAATAATCACTTGCGTTTTCAATTCTAGATGAACAAGAGCATCTAATATGCTTCCTATATTCTGTACCAGCCGCCTTTGGCGACCAGCCGGTTCGCCAGTATTACCGCTCGCTACAATTTTCAATTAAATATTTTAAGTAACTGGTCTCTTAATAGATTCTCAAACAAAACATTTTTAATCTTCAAATTTTGATAGTCATACCAAACTTATACTGTTCGTTTCGTTCAATTTACTATATATATTTTGCTAATTTGATGTCATTTCCGCCAAAACTTCAACTTTAATTTAAAATGTAAATGATGAAATTGCAATTAATATTAAGATATTTTTTAATAACACCAAGCGTTTTATTTTATTTATCATCTTTATTGTTATTTATTAATTATTATTATTATTGAATATGAGTATTGCAAACAGAATCGCTCGGTATTTAAGTCTTATGTTAACTACAAAATATTTTTCATAATTTATGTAATATCTCAAACAATAATTCAACAAAAATTTCTGAGATTCAGTATAAAATTCAGTTTTTAGTTTTGCTTTCAAAAGGATTGAAATGAAATCAATAATAATATTTTGTTCAATAATAATATTATATTTGAGAAAATCAATAATAATATTATATTTGAGAAAAATGCAATTAATAAGCAGACGATATTTAGAAAAGTACAGATATTTAGATTGGAAAATGAAATTATCTGAAATTAACCGCACGCGCAGACGATATTTATAAAAGTAAAAATATTCAAGTCTGAAAAGGAAAATATATGAGTTATTCCATCAATAAATGCCATAAGTTTGTTTATATCTTCATTATTTTATGAGTCATTAAACATCAAAATGGGTTCGGGACTAAATAAACACCCTGTATAGAGAGTGTAAAAGATCATAAAATAATTTTTCTTGAATTTATTTTTTAGAAAAAATAATATTTCATATTTGTTTCATTTCCTACGAACATGTGCTGAAAATTATATTTTAGCAGATTTCATTTCCAAAAAGATTTAATTTATTTTTAATTGGAGCTTTAATCAATGCGATGGCAACACTTTGAAAAAAGCTTATTTTTTCCCATGAATGCGAAACGTGCTTAATTTTTATTTTTATTTTTTACGAAAAAAATTATTCAAAAACATAGTTAAAATATTTATTTAAAAATTCATTAAAAATAGAAATTTAATTTTAAGATTAAAACATTAGTATCATTTAAAAGATAAATTTTTGATCTTTAACTTCATGTAAAAATCTTTTTTGTGCGGTGATATTTTTGGAAGTTATAGCAGAAACACGTCAAAATGTCGCTTAATTTTTAAATAAATAAAATTCTAGTTAAAAATTCGATAAAATAACCCCCAGGTGCACATTCCCGGCCTCCAAGGTATACACGTGACAAATTCGGTAGCTGTAGGTTGAACGATCTGGCCTATCGAGCGCCAACACACACACACACACATTGTGCTTTATTATAAGTATAGATTAAGCATCACATCTGTCAAAATAAAAGTTTATATCGCGTTACAACAGTTGATCTATAAGAATAAAACTCAAAGTAAACTTTTTTTTCTCTCAATTTTTTGTAGTCGTTTTTACCAACATCTATGTTAAATTTAATTTCAATTTTTGATCAATTCTAATAATTCAACGTGACAAAAATTTACTTTTTTACTGAATAATATTATATTTTTTAAAGTTATTTTGACAAATCTAATTCAATTCTTTATAATATACTAGTAGAAAGTGGAACTTCATTTTTGCATCAACCACATTGATGACACCTTTGTATACAGAGATGAAATCCGTGTCTTAAAAATTTTTTTTGACAAAAACTATTTTATATACAAAAATACGCATTGTAAGTTTTTCATTATTATTTTGCTAAATACAATTTTGCATAATAAATCTTTGTAATATTAATGGGATGTTTTAAAAATAAACTATTAAAGAAATTTATTTTAAAAAGGATATAAAATATATAGGAATTTGAAGCTTGCTTTCAGTGAACTAAAATCACCGTTACTTTCAGTACTTTTAATGGCGTTAACAGCTGTACTACGATTTTTTAAAATAGTTTATCACACTTGTCAATATTCTATAATTTGCTACTATATCTTCTTTCTTCATGCTGCTTTATAAGGTTTTTGTTAAACAGAACTTCTTTTTCCCATATAAAATTTCTTTAGGAGATATATTCCCTCTAAGAAAGTTCAAAGACAAATTAAATTTAAAGTAAAAATTGTATTCCAGATTGAGAAAGATATTCGACATATAGACATATTAAATAATGGCTCTTTCTTACGAAATGGTTCTTTCATATGCAATATTTCGGTATTTCATGAATTTTTACTGAGGTTAGGATTGTTAAATAGTTTTTTTTCTTATTTGGTTTATATTCTTTCTTATTTCTTATGCGCGATCTTTAACTTTATAAGATTTATACAAAGTTTTTTCTTGAATTTTTTTTCCGAATATATAGGAGTTTTATTCCATGTTGAGAAATTATTTTTCGTTTGAAAATTCGAAGCATCTTAAGAAAGTTTTACATTTAACAATTTTCTATATATGAGCTTCTGCTGTGTAAGGGGATGGGGGGGATAGCGATTATCTAAAATTCGACTTTGGAAAAACTTATTTCATATTTAACTCTGAGTCCATTCAATAGCTCAAAAAAAATTAACTAAAAGAAGAAATTTTGATACAGAATTGTTATATAAAAACTATACAGATAAAAATTGATAGATAATTTTTGATTAAAACTATTAGTGCTGTGTCTACATACCCATCCGCCAGCTTGAAATGGCGGTAATTCAAAAACAGAACGGGTTAAGTAAATAAAATTCGAGGTCTAGTTTTATCACAAGAATGATAAATATTTGACAATTGTTCGGCTATATTAATCAAAGGGATGATTGTCTATCTAAACGTGATTAAATAAATGCGGTTATTAAAAAAATAAACCAGAAACTAGATAAATGAAATTTTGTGCTTTACTGGAACGGAAATTGTAGATCTACAATACATTGTAGAAATATTTTGATCAAAAGAAAGTGATCAAAATTGCGAACTCATTTGACTTTATTGTCCTACGAAGTTCAAATGAAAACAAATCATATTGTGTGTATATGCGCAAAGTTCAAGGTAAAATATTCCAATTGGTTATTTCAGACATTTTTACTTTTTTCTGCTATTTCTATTTGCTATTTAATGCTAACAAAGCAAAAATAAAATATCTAACAGAAAATTAATCAATGACTTAAAAAAGCATTTCAATATTTGCTAAAATGTTGAATTGAAAGCTCTTAACAGAATTTCCGGAAGCAAATATTTCAGAATAATTAATGAAAAGTATATTTTTTCAAGTAAAATACCCAAGTAATTACATCCGTAATAGAAACATTAACGATTAAATCTTAGGTACATATAACAAAAATAAAAATATTTCTCAATTATCCTTCACGCTTCATTTTTATTGAAATTTATAATATTTAAGAACTTAATTTTTAACTTCCGCATTAATCACTGATAAATTTTCCAGCAGTTTACAAAATTGACATTGATTTTAGTTATAAAATAAAAATTCATTATATCGATACAAGGTAAGGAACTTTTAAAGAGTAGATTAATTGTATATTTTATAGTTTTTTTATTTTTTCAATTAGATTTTAAGACTTTTTTTTATTCATTTAGCAATTTGATACATTGTGGATAGTCGTATTAAATTCTTTTAAATTTTCTCTAATTCTAGTAATTAAAATTACAGTGCTTCTTTAGCTGATTGAGTTATATATGCAAATAGTAATTTACTGTAAATGAATTATACTTCTGAAAAGGTCCTTAAATGAAATGCCAATAAGAAACATGACACTTTTAATGTTGAAAAGATACATTTTTAAAATTTTTTTTTGTCGGCATTTGCATTTGCATTAATACGAATTCGAAAAATTCGAATTCTCTTTCAATACAACACTTGAGAATGTTGTGAATCAATGTATTCAATGCGAACGTATTTTTTATTATATTTCTGTATGATGAATTTAGTAATGTATTGCATTTTGTCACAGAAAATCATCCGCTAGGTGTCAGGGAATCAAATCAAATATGCTGACTAACGTAAAACGCATTTTATTCCTTCAGAAAACATAAAGTATTGATAGCAAAAGCACAGGCAAGATTTACGAAAGAAATGTCCGCAGAAACTCGAGCTCATCAAAAACAGTAAATCACTAATTACAAAACAATAATAGCACCCACAACTAGACTAAATTTACACCGTGAACACAACTCCAGAAAGAGAATCATTTCTTAAGGAAGCGCCTCCATTTATATAGTTTCCCCATAGGATGGGGGATTACATTTATATTAGTATATTTGTTAGATTAAAATTAGAACAATTCTCCAAATCTAAGTTCCTAATAGACAAAGGACATCATATTTCAATTTCCCAGAGCTTTTGTCTTAGAAATCTCCAAATTCGTCATCAAATGAGTGTCATTGATGCGGCATATTTTCTTCCTTACAGTCAGACTAACTATGCCAAGAATTTATATTAGAGATTTGTATCAATTTTTCTCTTGTAGATTCGATTCGCAATTATTTTCAAGATTTAATTTAATCATATAGTGTATAATGAGAGAATTTTACATTTTGTTTTACAAAAAAATATTACGGATATAATAGGGTTATTCGCAAATTTAAGCTCCTGAAGTTCTTCAAAGTTTTATTCACTGAGTATACTACTAAACTTTGCATAAACCAATCTTACCAACATTAATTTATGCTGAACTTTTGAAAACTGAACAAATAATATCTTTTAATAATTATTGGAACTAAAATCATTTTAGAAAATATTTTTAAATTTGGTTTCTATTTTTCTTGTAGTTTCGATCATTTTATATACAATTATCTTCAGTTTTTAAAATATCAATAATTATGTTAAGGTAAATGTAATAAAATAGAATCGGCCAAATTGTAATTAGAGATTTTGAAACTTTTCTTTAAAAAATATGAAATTCCATTACATAAGGATGAATTTTCGAGATAGCATTGGTCATCCAAACATTTAAAGGCATGAAAGAAATCACGGATTCCTTGCAAGTTATTTTATTCAAAACATTATAATAGAAATTTAATTAATTCTCATATTCAATGCTTTAATCTACATACCAAAATGCCGATCAATCTAATAGCATCAAAATTAATTTGTTGTTTTAATTTGTTGTTGTCCTCTTTTTTTATTGATTTCGTTAGTCCAAGCATATATATACTTTATACATATATTTATATATACTTTACCTCGTACGTACAAATCTCTGAACTTTATTCAACTGAATGAGAATTCATATTCCTGTTTTCGCCACTTCAAAAGAATATACAAAAAATAATAAGAATACCGCAAATAAAGGCTAATTTTATTGATAATTTATTAGCAATTGTCAACATATTTCAAAAACAATAACTTTTTTCTTATTGATATTGTATACAATAAAGTCACTAGCTCCTTTTTCCCTAAGAAAGGAATCTCAAGAGAAATGTTGCTCTACGAATTGTGTTTTGTAAACGTAATTAGTCATTTAACATCTGAATTTTTCCACAAAAACAAGAGTATTTCAAGGTAGGCATATACGAAAAATATATATCTTTTACATATATTTTGCTTTATTTATTTTAATAATCGTATTAATATAATAACACATTTTATACTGAAGATCAATTCTTGCGGTTACATATCACAGAAATGCATATAAAGCAGTTCAGAAATCATAATCTATTGTACATGTATAACTCTTATCGCACTATTTAGTAATAATTTCATATGAATTCTGCTTATAATACGTCAATGAAAAGCCAGTTTTGTCTTTAAAATTATACGTTAGTAGTTACTTGAAATATCTCATTCATATAATTTTGCTCTATAAACAATTTAAACTTGTTAGTAATCTCATTCATAGAATTTTGCTCCATCAACAATTTGAGAACATTAATATTTGGTTGAAATATCTCATTCATAGAATAGGGCCGCGGTGGCCTGGTGGTAAAGTCTCGGCTTCGGAACCGGAGGGTTTCAGGTTCGTGACCCGATTCCACCGAAGAACCGCCGTGTAAGGGGGTCAGTTGCACGTTAAATCCGTCATGACCAAACGTCCTCTCGATGGTGTGGTGTGGTGTGGAGAGGGGGGGTGCCAGCTCAGGTGTCGTCCTCGTCATCTGACCGTGGTTCAAAATTACGAGGTCCGTCCCAAAATAGCCCTAGTGTTGCTTCAAAACGGGACGTTAATAAAACCAAACCAAACCAAACCTCATTCATAGAATTGTTCTTTATCAATAATAAAATATTGCGTTACTTAGCTTTTCCAGTCTGAATCCACGATGTATTAATTAAAAATTTCTTTGTTCGCAGAAAAAGTTAAAATATTTGGTAAATATCTCTAAAAGCCTCATTGCATCTATATTAATACCCTACTGAGAGAATACATTAAAAATGGAAGTATATAGCTACTTTTTATGATAAAGGAGCAATGGCGTGATGATCGATTGGTTGTTCCAGGCACCCATTTTATGGAACACACCATCAGGAATACAGTACTTTCTTTTCAGTACCTAGTCACATTTGTCTCCAAAAACGTGAAGCTGAACTCAGTGGCAATGACTGAGTCTTCATTTCTCTTAAAGATGATACTAAAGATATCAAAATTTACCGTGATGCCTTCTGTCTCTATGGAATTGGAGGATGAAGTATCTACTCATGTTAATCTACTAGATCAGGTATCACTTACATGAGGATATTTTATAAATAAAATTTCGTCTGCTCATTAGATCTATCTTTCTATTCGATCTTTCGATTTATTTTTATATGAAAAGACTTATCATCGTCTTGCAAAAATGATGATTCATGATGTGATTATATTATTCTCCCGATTAATTTATTATAGGATGAATTCATACTTGCATAAAAAAATTTAAGTAAGCTACTTCATTCCGATTTTAGAATTTAATACTAATACTGTCATTACTATTTGTAGCCGAAATTATTACTTTCTTAATTTTTAACGTGATTTTTTTTCTCGAGCACAAATCAAACACCAATAATTTTTTATCAATTCGAACATTTTGTATAATTTATTAAACATCGTTTTCTATCTATATTTGAATTTTGTTTAGATTAATTATTATTTTTATTTTTTTTTTCTAACTATCGATATGCATGCTGATGTGTTGATTTTGCATTACAGAATGTCACTTAAGACAACACAATGCGCCATCTAATATAATCTTTAACAATTATGTCGGATTAACAATTTTCAGTAATTCGGATTTGTTAAATGAAAAAAAAAGATATTTCTTGTGCGAAAGTCACCTTTCACTTTTGTGGTAACTAAAGCCAAATAATAACCATGTTTTATTATCAAAAACTGCTACGCTGAATATTTGCATAAAAAAGATTGAAAATACATCTTAAAAAATCAAAATATGCTAGTTCAGTGGCAAAAGTTTTTTTAAAAAGTGTAAAACGGGCCTCTATTGGCTAAAAAGAGATATGGAGCAAAAGCTTTCTAGTTTAGTGGTTAATTTGCTTAAAATTAACCTTAATTTTAATGATAATTTGTTAACTTAAAATTCTGTTGATAGCTTAAGAAATATATTATCTACTTTACGAATTAAAAAATAGCTGTATTTCTATCTATTCTTTAAGTATTGAGAATTGGCTGATAAATAACATGATATTATCATTTTTTCGCATTGTGAAGCACTAAAATAACTATACAATATTTCTAAATGAATAGACTACTTATTCTTTGTACAGGAACCGCAGAACATATTGAGAAAATATTATAACATATTTGAACAAAAAAATATGCATTAGATTTTAATTTACGAGATTTTTTGTAGACCAGATTTCGTAGATTAGATCAAAGACTAGATTTTGAAAAAATAGCGTATACTATTAATTGGTATGAAAACGTATGTAAATGGAAACATAAAAATCGGTTTAACTTTAAAAAAAACAAAAACAAAATTCTAAGTTTTATAAAAAAAAACATGTTCAAGCCTTCAAAATATTAAATTTTTTTTAAAAAAATCACAATTTTGCAAAAAATTAACTTTTTAACGTAGTTACCAAAATTAGAAAAGTATTTTATTCAATAATAAGCAGATTATTATAATAATAAGAAGAAATAGCACTTCAAAAAATATAAAATGTAAAGATTATTTCAATCATTTGTACACTTTTCTGCTTCTCCATTTTTAAATTTAAAATTTCATTTCTATATAGATAATTTTCGCAGATTATCAAAACACTTGATAGAACAATTTAATTACGATAAAAAGGCCTTTTAATTTCAAGCCGAATTTTTAAAATAGAAACGTAACGTCAGCAATATTTTGCAAGAGACGTCTATCTTTTTGTTATATTATAATACAAGCCGCCTTTGGCGACCAGCCGGTTCGCCAGTATTACCGCTCGCTACAATTTTCAATTAAATATTTTAAGTAACTGGTCTCTTAATAGATTCTCAAACAAAACATTTTTAATCTTCAAATTTTGATAGTCATACCAAACTTATACTGTTGTTTAGATAGTTTCGTTCAATTTACTATATATATTTTGCTAATTTGTTGTCATTTCCGGTAAAACTACAACTTTCATTTAAAGTGGAAATGATGAAATTGCAATTAATATAAAGATATTTTTTAATAAAGCCAAGCGTTTGATTTTATTTATCATCTTTATTGTTATTTATTTATTATTATCATTATTATTGAATATGAGCATTGCAAACAGAATAGCTCGGGATTTAAGTCTTATGTGAACTACAAAATATTTTTCATAATTTATGTAATATCTCAAAGAATAATTCAACAAAAATTTCTCAGATTCAGCATAAAATTCAGTTTTTAGTTTTGCTTTCAAAAGGATTGAAATGAAATCAATAATAATATTTTGTTCCTGTCTATAAATAAATTCCAAAAATTATGAAGTCTAAATTTAATGCAGTAAAGTATCATATTCTGAGAAATATTCTGGACACACAAAATTTTAAATAAATGAATGAATGTTTGTATTTTCCACGATCAACTAAGACTTATTTATGAAGTTTTGAATGTTAAAAATTTAGAAAAACTCAACAATTTCATAATCTTAGGCCAATTAATCTCGAGAAACCTGCGCGCTGATTGGCGAAATTTCTTTGAAACGATCGATGGAAAATCTAAAATTATCCTTTTTTTTATTGAATAGTGATATTCAAATTTTCATAAATCAGTCAGTTTAAGTGATTTCGTTGATTGGAAATTAACTCTTTTCATTTAAAATTTTAGTGTTTAAAGAACATTTTGTTAATCGTGTTTTCCATAGCAGAAGCTTTATGTAAAATCAAAAATTCGTTATTTATTAGAACATTTATTGAATCAAGTTACATAAAATATAATCATTTTCCATTTTGACCATTTTAGCAGATCTGTGTCTTACTAAATGTTTACAAATTAGCTGTGTGGCCCTGATTTGAATGGATATCCTGTTCATATTAAACAAAACTTGCCTTAAAATAAAACTGATTTATTGGATTAATAATATAGAGAGTGTAAAAGATCATAAAATAATTTTTCTCGAATTTATTTTTTAGAAAAAATAATATTTCATATTTGTTTCATTTCCTACAGACACGTGCTAAAAATTATATTTTTGCAGATTTCATTTCCAAAAAGATTTAATTTATTTTTAGTTGGAGTTTTTATCAATGTGATGGCAACACTTTGAAAAAAGCTAGTTTTTTTTCCATGAATGCAAAACGTGCTCATGCAGCTTAAATTTTATTTTTATTTTTTACGAAAAAAATTGTTGAAGAATATAGTTAAAATATTTATTTAAAAATTCATTAAAAATAGAAATTTAATTTTAAGGTTAAAACATTGGTATCATTTAAAAGATAAATTTTTGATCTTTAACTTCATGTAAAAATCTTTTTTGTGCGGTAATATTTTCGGATGTTATAGCAGAAACACGCCAAACTTTCGCTTAATTTTTAAATAAATAAAATTCTAATTAAAAATTGGAAAAAATAACCCCCAGGTGCGCATTCCCGGTCTCCAAGGTATACACGTGCCAAATTTGGTAGCTGTAAGTTAAATGGTCTGGCCTGTAGAGCGCCAACACACACACACACACACACACACACATTGGGTTTTATTATAAGTATAGATATAGATAACCGAATCAAAAAGCTTATACGCAAAAGACAAAGCAAGCAATTTTTTTCAATAGATATCGATTACAGTTACAGATGCTATCGATACGGCTGCAAAAATAAAAGAATACCTTTTCACAAAAGTGAAAAGTCGGCACATTTTAGACATAGCAAAGTCAACAAAACAGTAAATCTTCTTGGAAACGCATAAACTCCCAATCAGGAAAGAACTCTGTTACCCTCTATGATTTATTCTTACGAATCCTCTGATTTTATATTCTTTTTTGTCTTTCGTCTCATGCGTCATCTGACACGTCATAGCTTTAACGGGAAAAAGAAAATAAATGAACTGATAGATAATTCTTCATGCAGGAAAGAAAAAATTCCTTTTTGAATGTTTTTCATTTTTATTTATTTAGTTTCGTAATTTGATTGTCCAAAACCCTTTGAGAATTTTTACTCAATTTGTTCAAAACTTTTTTAACATATTCATTCTAATTATCAAAGTAAATAAAAGAATGATACTGTTATAAAGGAATCAGTTTGAGGGTAAAATGCTAAAAGTTCAATTATATCTATAATAATATTTTAAAATTTAATTAGTTTCCTAACTTTAATCTTAATTTAGTTCATATTATCATCATTCTAAAATGTTCTCTTATTTCTTGATGCAATTC
>JAPMOR010003535.1:0-14052 GCA_026543865.1 Argiope aurantia | reverse complement strand
TTGAATGACATTAAGACTATCCTTAGCAACTTTCATCCTATCTGTTTTGGTGTTCAGGAGACTTTCTTGACACCTAATATCCCCATCAAAATTCGGGGTTATAACTGTGCTCGTAAAGATGCAGAAACAGCATCTCATCCTTCTGGTGGAGTTTGTATTTTCACGTCGAATTTATATCCGAGTACACCTCTCCTATTACACACTTCTCTGCAGGCTGTGGCTGTTCAAGTTCACACACGAATTTTGGTCACAGTCTGCTGCATTTACTTACCGCCCCATGATGCAATTTGTCAACAAGATCTTGATAACCTTGTGGACCAACTTCCTTCGACATATATTATACTTGGAGATTTTAACGGCCATAGTACGTTGTGGGGTTCGGATAGTACAAATTCTCGTGGGCAACAGATAGAACAGTTTATTTCTAATAATTGTCTCTGTTTGCTCAATAATGATGAGAAGACGTACTTCCATGAACCCACACGTAGCTTCCATAGCCTTGATCTAGCCATGTGCTCTCCTGAACTCTTGCCGGAATTGGACTTTGCAGTTAGCAAAGATCTACATAATAGTGACCATTTCCCTATTATTGTCTCCCATGCTGATAGCGGCGGTGCGACTCCCTGTCCTCCGCGTTTTCTATTCCAGCGGGCAGACTGGGATACTTTCACGGAATTGGCAGATATCACCGAGACCATGATCAGTACTTGCGACATTACGGAAGCAATGCAGCTTGCTATTGACACCATATTAAACGCCGCAAATGCCACCATTCCAAAGACCTCCCCACGTCTCAGAAAATTTCGCAGACCGTGGTGGAATGAGGCTTGCCGCGACAGCCACAAACAGCAAAAAAAATTATGGAACATCTTTCGGAGGTACCCTACAACTGAAAATCTCGTTGCTTTTAAATGTGCGAAAGCTCTTGCTCGTAGCATACGCCGTCAAAGCCAGAGGGAATCCTGGATATCTTTTGTTTCTTCTCTAAAATATTATACGCCCAGTAAAACTTTGTGGAGGAAGGTAAAAGCTGCTAATGGGATTTACAACGAATCTTCCATTCCTGTTTTAAAAACTGGAAATGTGATGTATTCCAGCCCATTAGAGGTTGTCAATGCTCTCGGCCAAGCTTTCGCACAAGTGTCAACAATAGATTCTTATAGTCCTGATTTCCTGGTAATTAAGAATCGCGCGGAACGGTTGCCTTTGCGTTTTAATGCTAGAAGAAACCTCGCATATAATTGTGAATTCAAATTGTCGGAACTGGAAATGGCTTTGTGTCAAGCCAATGATACTAGCCCAGGGCCAGATGGAATCACCTATAACATGCTTCGCCATTTGAATACCACTTCCCTCTCTAATCTGTTAAAGTTATTCAACCGAATTTGGACTGAGCAGAAGTTCCCTTTACAATGGCGCGAAGCTATTGTGATTCCAATTCTAAAACCCGGTAAGGATTCCTCCAATCCTCTGCATTACAGGCCAATTGCTCTGACGAGCTGCCTTTGCAAGACTTTTGAGCGCATGGTCAATGTTCGACTCGTATATGAATTGGAAAAACAAGGATGCATCTCTCCGTTGCAGAGTGGTTTCCGTCGAGGTAGATCTACTTTCGATAACCTCGTATTGCTGGAAAACAAGATACGCAACGCATTTGTCAGAAGGAACCACCTTGTCTCCATATTCTTCGATATGGAGAAGGCATACGACCGTGCATGGCGCTTTGGCATACTTTCAACACTTTTTAACTTTGGTTTTAGGGGCAACCTGCCAATTTTTTTACAGAATTTTTTTATCGCATCCTACTTTTAGAGTTCGTTTAGGAAACTTTTATTCTGATCATTTTATTCAAACTGAGGGAGTCCCACAGGGAAGTGTCCTCAGTGTCACACTTTTTATCCTTCATCTCAGCCAAATCCTTAATCATTTGCCTTCTTCTGTATCTTTTAGTTTGTATGTGGATGATCTGCAGATTTCTTATGAAGGTAGTAACATGAGTCTAATTGAGAGGCAATTGCAACACGCCGTGAATAAAGTAGTGGCATGGTGCAAGGGCAATGGATATGCTATCTCTCCTGGGAAGAGTCGCTGTTTACATTTTTGCAGGAAGAGAGGGATTCATCCAGATCCGAATATTTGCATTGAGAATATTTCTATTCCTGTTGTGAACGAGATACGATTTTTGTGAGTGATTTTCGATCATAAACTGACTTTCCTTCCTCATATTTTATACCTGAGGAAAAAGTGTGAGAAGTCCATGAATATTTTGAAGGTACTATCCAGAACATCTTGGGGAGCTGATCGAACTTCCCTACTCCGTATTTACCAGGCAGTAATTCTCTCCCGATTAGACTACGGTTGTATGATATACAGTTCAGCCCGTGCGTCTGTTTTGCGGCATTTGGATACCATCCACCATTCTGCTTTACGGATCTGTTCGGGGGCATTTCGAACCTCCCCGGTATGCTATTTATGCTATTTGTTACTGTATGCTATTTGTTACTATTATGCTATTTGTTACCTGTATGCTATTTGTTACCAACTACCTCTTTATCTAAGACGAAAGAAGTTATCCGCTGTTTATTATTTTCGAACCAAGTCTCTGTCAAATCATCCCATTTCCCAAACATTACCAATTGGTCTTCGAAGACTCTATGATGCCCGCTCCTCTCACATTCTCCCATTCACTGAAAGGATCAAAGTAATTCTCCATGATTTAGATATTAATGATGTTTCCATAAAACCACATGATTTATATTCCTTTCCACCCTGGGATACCCCTAAATTTTCCTTTCTGAATCCCTTCTCAGGATTCGACAAAAATTCAACTGCTCCAGTTGTTTTTCAACAGCTATTTCACTATCATCGCTGTCGGTATTCGTCATTCACACCAATATTCACTGACGGTTCCAAATCAATTGATCATGTTGGTTGTGGCATTGTACTCCCATCTGGTGTTATGAGCTATCGTATACATAAGTACTGTTCTGTATTCACTGCTGAGCTAGTAGCTATTTTTTATGCTCTCCGGGAAATTTCCTCTTTTGCTCAACGGAATTTTATTATTTATACCGATAGCATGAGTGCATTAGAAACCCTTTCTCACTACCACAATAAGATCCACCCGATTGCTAATAGCATTCTGTTTACTTTGAGTCAATTGAAGATCGATGGTTTTAATGTCATTTTCAGCTGGGTGCCAAGTCATGTTGGTATCTCTGGGAATGAGATGGCGGATTCTTTGGCTAAATCTGCATCCTCTTTCCTAAACCAAGAACTCCCATACTGTGATGTCAAGAGACTATTGGCGTGTCGTCTTTTGTTTACTTGGCAAGAAACGTGGGATTTATTGACCCACAATAAATTGCATTCTGTCATGCCGTCCATTGCTATGTGGCCGACTCTTCCTATCCGTGAGGCAGATGTCAAGCTAACACGTGCGAAATGCACCAGAACAGATCCGCAAAGCAGAATGGTGAACGGTGTCCAACCGCCGCAAAACAGAATACCGGGCCGACCCATACACCATACACCCATAGTCGATACGGGAAAGGATGACTGCTTCATAAATTCGCAGTAGGGAAGCACGATCGGCACCCCAAGATGTTCTGGAAAGTACCTTTAAGATATTTAATATTTTCTCACATCGCGTCCGCAGGTATAGGATGTGAGGCAAGAAGGTCAATTTCCGATCAAAGATAACTCCCAAAAATCGGGTCTCATTCACAATTGGAATAATTGTACTTCCAATGTATATAGCGGGATCTAAATGCACATTTTTCTTTCTGCAGAAATGGATGCACTGACTCTTCTCAGGAGAGATTCTGTGGCCGTTGTTATCGCACCAAGCCACCACATTGTTTACTGCATTTTCTAGTTGTCGTTCAATTAGATTCATATTACTCCCTTGGCAGGAGATCTGCAGATCGTCTACGTAAAGTGTTCCGTGAACAGATGATGGTAAAATCGATAAAACTTGACTCATATGAATTATAAAGAGTGTCACACTGAGGACACTTCCTTGAGGAACTCCCTCAGATTGGATAAAAGAATCAGAGTAAAAATTAGCAACCCTAACTCGAAACGTTCTATGGGTCAAAAAGTTTTGCAAAAATATGGGCAAATTTCCTCTAAACCCAAATTTAAAAAGGGTGGAAAGTATACCATATCGCCATGCACGGTCATACGCTTTTTCGATATCGAAGAATATTTAGACTAGGTGATTCCTCCTGACAAATGCGTTGCGTATTTCGGTTTCCAGCAAAACGAGGTTGTCAAAAGAAGACCGACCTCTACGGAAACCACTCTGCAATGGGGAGACGCATCCTTGTTTTTCCAATTCGAACATTAAACGAGCATTGACCATGCGCTCGAAGGTCTTGCAAAGGCAATTTGTCAACGCAATCGGCCGGTAATTCAAAGGGTTCGATGTATCTTTACCAGGTTTTAAGATTGGAATCACAATAGCTTCTCGCCATTGTGAAGGGTACTTCTGTTTAGTCCACATTCTGTTGAAAGTATTAACAGATTGGACAGGGAAGTAGTATTCAAATGGCGAAGCATGTTATATGTGATTCCATCTGGTCCAGGCCTCGAATCATGGACGTGAGACAAGGCCAATTCCAGTTCATACATTCTGAATTCAGAGTTATAAGGAAAGGCACTTTGAGTATTAAAACGCAGTCGCAACCGTTCTGCGTGATTCTTAATTGCCAGAAAAGCAGGAGTATAAGAATCCGCTGCAGAAACACGTGCGAACGCTTGGCCGAGAATATTAGCTACATCTATGGGGGCGGAATGCATCAGATTTCCTGTTTTTAATACAGGAATCGAAGCTTCACGATACATCCCATTAGCAGCCTTTACCTTTTTCCATAGCAGTTTACTAGACGTCCTGCATGTAATGGATGATACAAAATTAACCCATGATTCTCTTTGGCTACGACGCCGAGTGCGACGAGCTAGCGCTTTGGCTCTTTTAAAAGCGATCAAGTTCTCTGTTGTAGGGTACCTTCGAAATATATTCCAGAGTCTTTTTTGATTCTTGTAACTATCGTGACAGGCTTTGTTCCACCATGGTCTTCGAAATTTTCTTAGACATGGTGAACTCTTTGGAATAGTGGAAGTTGCGGCACATATTATACTATCAACGACATTTTGAACTGCTTCAGAGATGTCTGATGTTTTCACCATTGTCTCTGTGATAGCTGCCATTTGAGAGAAAGCAATCCAGTCTGCCCGCTGGAATAAGAAACGCGGAGGACAAAGAGTCACACCGCCGCTATCAGCATGGCAGACAACAATAGGAAAATGGTCACTATTGTACAAATCAGTACTTACTTCAAAGGTCAAAAATGGCAGGAGTTCTGGAGAACATATGGCCAGATCAAGGCTGTGGAATGTACGTGTGGGTTCATGAAAATATGTTTTCTCATCATTATTAAGCAAGCAGAGCGAGTTGTTGGAAATAAATTGTTCTATCTGCTGCCCACGAGTGTTTGTATTATCTGAACCCCACAAAGTACTATGGCCATTGAAATCGCCAAGTAAGATGAAAGGTGAAGGAAGCTGGTCCACTAAGTTGTTGAGATCCTGCTGACAGATGACATCATGTGGCGGTATATAAACAGAACAGACTGTGACCAATGTTCTTGTGTGAACTTGTACAGCCACAGCCTGTAGAGATGTGCTTAAAGTAAGAGGTGTACTCGGATATAAATTGGATGTGAAGATACAGACACCGTCAGAATTGCGAACTCCTGTGCCTGCATCTTTCCTAGTACAGTTATAACCACGCAATTTTATTGGAACATTGGGTGTCAAGAAAGTTTCTTGAACACCGAAACAGACAGGATGAAAATTGTTAAAAATAGTCTTGATGTCATTTAATTTTGACCGAATGCCGCGACAATTCCAAGAAAGGAACGTACCCATTAAGAGAGTTTTGTTGACTGGAAGAGAACTGAATCAGTAATTTGAGTTGGTGAGGTTTCACAACTCATTTCAAGTTCATCTTCATCCTCTTCAGATGGATGGAGTTTGATAAGATCGGGATTTTTGAGCTTGTATCCAAAAATAGAGGTTAAGTCTCTTTGGACAATACCTTTGTTTGCCATTCCCAAAGCCACAGAATTTCGATTACTGGATTTTTTAAGCTTTGTTGCTAGCTGGTCAGATATCATTTGCTGCGAAAAGCCACGGTTTGAAAGCTTTAGTTTAAGTGAACGCTGAGATTTTGATTTTGATTTACGTTTTGGAGGTTCATTAGCTTCTGGATTGCTGCTTATTGATAGATCTGTGTCAGGATCAGATGGTTTTACAGGATTTGTTTGAATCGCAAATTTAGAACAGTTTTTGCAAGAACAATTCTCACAGTAAGATTGTTTCACTGCAGTTGAATAACTAACGCCCGGTGTAGGTGTTTGTGCCATGATTTTGCGTTTAGCCTCTGGATAGGAAATTTGTTCTTTAGTTTTAATTGTTATAATATCTTTTTCCAATTTCCAACGTGGACATAATCGAGAAAAGGAGCTGTGGTCACCGCTGCAGTTTACGCATTTCTCCGGCGCGGTGCATTGCTGACTATCGTGTCCTTTCTCTGCACAACGGGCGCAAGTTAGTGTCCCGCGGCAGTTGGTTTTTGAGTGTCCAAATCGTTGGCATTGAAAGCATCTCAGAGGGTTTGGAATGAAAGGCCTGACAGGTAAATTCAAATATCCTGCTTTTACCCTTTCTGGTAAAATCGGGGTTTGAAAGGTCAGAACAAGGTGTTTAGTTGGTAGGAGTTGTCCATCCCGCCGAATGATAATACGGCGTACATGTGTCACTCCTTCAGCCTTAAGCTCTTTTGTAATTTCTTCGATTGTATCATTAAACATTTCACCACATGTTATCACGCCTTTCGAAGAGTTAAGAGATCTATGAGAACTTACTGTTATTGGGATTGTAGTCAAAGCTTTCAACTTCAAGATTTGTTTTGCTTGCTGTTGGGAAGCGACTTCAACAAGTAAGTCACCAGAACGAAGTTTTTTGATTGACGAAACTTCACCTAAAGTTCCGGAAACAGCCTTTTCAACAAGGAAGGGGGAAACAGAATGAAAAGATTCTTTCATTTCAGATGCTCGTTTCAAAATAAAAAA
This sequence comes from Argiope aurantia, assembly GCA_026543865.1. Lineage (NCBI taxonomy): Eukaryota > Metazoa > Arthropoda > Arachnida > Araneae > Araneidae > Argiope > Argiope aurantia. The sequence goes on along the minus strand of JAPMOR010003535.1, from coordinate 6,913 downwards.
GTGATCAAAATATTTTTCAGTTACCTTTTTAGAGACTTTTCGTTGCCCACTGAAGGGAGAAATGTGTTTAGGCCCCATACGATATGAATAGGGTTTCGGGCCCGACGGCACCGCCCACCACGGAGCCCAACAAGGGAAGGCAATTACCGGCTCTGGTCATTTCCAGCCTCGGCATCCACCCTAGTGCTAGCCGGAACCTATACGCTTGGAGTTACCCCCGGGGACAGTGACCACCCTTAACGCCAAGCCCAAATGACGCTGAGAGGATGACCCAATTCTCTGGAGGGCACAGAAAATTGCCACCAACTCAGCAGTAAAAACGGAGCAGCAATTATGAAGACGGTGGCTCAGTGTATCGGATGGAAGTATGATTCCACAACCGATATGATCATTTGATTTCGAGCCATCCGTGAAAATTGGGGAAAAAGTAGAATACTGACAGCGATGATATAAAAAGATCTGCTGGAGAACAACAGTAGCTGTTGAGTGTTTATCGAATCCAAGAAAAGGATTCAAATAAGAAAATTGCGGGATATCCCAGGGTGGGATCCCCTCAGGGGCTCACCTACTATAGGTGAGTATACGGGTGTCCGAATCCCGAGATTCCCAGGGATCTTTACTCCCTTTATGTTTACTACTCTCTACGCCTTCTGCTGTCTACCTTTTTCTTCTTTCCCTCAAGGGTAGGCGAGGGAGCTCTCCATGAGAAGCTGTCGCGCTCTGTTTGCTTCCTGCTTCTCATGGACAGCAAATACCCCCACGTGTTTGCCGTGCGTGGCGACCCATTAGACGGGTGGTACATCTCGGTCTCCGGTGTATCAATCGGCCGGTATCCCAGGCATCTAACTGGGCTGCTCAAGGGGATCAAGCGAAGGGCTCCTTGGGCTTGGAGTTAAGGGTGGTCACTGTCCCCGGGTGTGACTCCGAGCGTATAGGTTCCGGCTAGCATTATGGCAAGTGCCGAGGTTGGGATTTTCCAGAGCCGGTAACTGCCATCCCTTGTTGGGCTCCGTGGTGGGCGATGCCGTCGGGCCCGAATTCTTATCAATATCGCATGGGTACAAATGTTCTTCACCACAGTAATGCTTTTTCAAAATTTTTTGTTGTTCATTCAGAAAAGTCATCTTTAAAATTTGTTTCACCAATTTTGATACACAAATCTATACTTGGCGTTGTCGGAGAAGTTCAAAACATAAAAAAGTCAAATAATGGAAGCCTGCTTATTGAAGTAAAAAACAATCAACAGTCACAAAATATTACAAAATTAAAAAAGATAGGGGACATCGATGTCACTGTTTCTTCCCACCGTTTCCTTAACTATTCCAGTGGTGTCATATCGGAAAAAGAATTCCAGAGAGATCTTGAAGAGGACCTTTTAGATAATTTGAAAGATCAAAAAGTAATAGCAGTTCGCAGGATTACAATTAAAAAAAATAATCAAAATCTTCCTACAAAACATTTAATTCTAACATTCGATACTCCAGTTTTACCGAAATCTGTAAAAATAGCTTATATCAATTGCCCAGTTAAACCATACATTCCAGAACCACTCCGCTGTTTTAAATGCCAAAAATTTGGTCATTCTATTACAGCTTGCAGGGGAGATAAAGAAATTTGCGCTCGTTGCTCCCTCCCAGACCACAATAGTAAAAACTGTACATCTACCACACAAAAATGTTATAACTGTCAAGGCGATCACCCATCTTACTTCCGTTCTTGCCCACGCTACAAACAAGAAAAAGAAATTCAAACCATCAAAATAACAAAAGGCATTTCATTTTCAGAAGCACGCAAAATAGTAAGCGAAAGAACACCAAAACCAAATTTATCATATTCATCAGCGTTAAATTCAGCCGCTTCAACTTCAGAACCACGCAATTCACAAAACCAACCATTGAAAAATATCGAAACGAATACTTCTGCAATCCACACAGCAGATCCTGACACCATAACAATAAAAAAGACTGACTACCTTGCCCTTCTGGAAATAAAAAAATCTTGGGAAGAAACGTCTTCCTCTTCTCTTAAAAAGACAAAAAGGAAAAAAGTTTTAATGAAGGAAAAAATGCTCAGAGAAAAAAAGACACCCAAAGCAAAAGAAATAAATAAAATTGAAGAAAAGGAAGAACATTTTAAAATTCATCCATCTGATGACAGTATAAGTGATATGGATGAGGACAAAGTGGATTCTGATCCCACTAATATTTCAACAGACAATTTTAAATCAAAATTTTTTAAAAAGCCAAAAGGTTGATGCTCTCTTGCCTTCATCCTTTCTATTTACTGAAGGCAGTCTCTTTTTTCCCTTGCCTTTTTTTTTAATCTTTATGTCTACATTCGTCTCTTGGAATTGTCGAGGGGACATGAGTAAATCTTCAGAATTGAGAGACATTATAAACAAATACCATCCTGCCTTCATTGCACTCCAGGAAACCTATCTTAAAACAGACAAGCAGAACATACGGCATTACAATATTTTCAGCAAGCACAATATTAAAAACAGATTTTCTGGGGGCGTGGCAATTCTTGTCGCTACGGATATTCCATCAATGCAAGTTAATCTAAACACTAATTTGCAAGCTGTAGCTGTACGAATTCAGATGAAAAATTTAATAACTGTTTGTAGCCTCTATCTGCCACCTAAACAACAAATCAGTCAAACGGACCTAAATAACTTGGTTTGCCAATTACCTTCTCCATTCATTATTTTGGGCGATCTTAATGGTCATAGTCCCTTTTGGGGAAGCACTGAATCAAATTCACGTGGTCAACAAATCGAACAATTTCTCGCAGATCATAGTTTATGCATTTTAAATTCTGACGAAAAAACGCATTTTCATTTACCAACACGAACTTTTCATTCTGTTGATCTCGCTATTTGCTCTCCGTCTTTATTGCCTTTTTTCAGTTTAACTGTTGACAATGATCTTTATAATAGCGACCATTTTCCTTTAATTTTGACCGACAGTAGGCACAATGTAGCTAGTTCTTTCCGAACATCCAAATATGTTTTAAATGCAGCAAACTGGCAAAAATTCACCTCTCTGGCTAATATCAATTCAGAAATAGTTAAATCTTCCACTATTGATGAAGCTCTGAAACATATTGTCAGTATTATAATTGAGGCAGCAGATAACACTATTCCAAAGAAATCTGGATTTCGTAGGAAGCAAAACAAGCCATGGTGGGATGCTAATTGTCAACAAGCATATAAAAGACAAAAAAAGGCATGGAATATTTTTCGCCGTTATCCCTCTATTGAAAATTTTGTCAAATTTAAAAAATCTAGAGCAGAATCGAGAAAAATCCAACGACGCAGTAGAAGAATTTCTTGGCAAAAATTCGTTTCTGGTATCACTTCAACAATATCTAGCCATCATTTGTGGAATAAAGTTAAAAAAGCTTCAGGTGCTTCTAATTCTAATCATGTTTCAATTTTAATTGATAAAGGTAACACCATATCATCCACAAAAGACATTGCAAATTCCATAGCTTCAACATTAGCTCATACGTCCAGCAGTAAAAATTATCCTCCTGCGTTTTTGGAATACAAAGAGAAAGCAGAAAAGCGAAAACTAAATTTTAATTCTCAAACTAATTTGCCCTACAACAGCGATTTTACGTTTTTCGAATTCCAATCGTGCCTTGCCGTTGTCCATGATTCTTCTCCCGGTCCTGACAACATTAGTTACAGTATGATCAAAAACTTACCAATAGAGTCGAAAAAAAGCTTATTATATCTTTATAACCGTATCTGGCAAGAACAATATTTTCCTACTTTTTGGCAACAAGCTATAATAATTCCTTTACTAAAACCAGGCAAAGATCCAACAAATCCATCAAATTATCACCCATAGCTTTGACCTGTTGTCTTTGTAAATTGCTAGAAAAAATGATAAATCGAAGGCTAATTTTTTATCTGGAGACAAATAACTTACTTCACCCGTCGCAAAGTGGATTTCGAAGAGGACGGAGCACTCTTGATAATCTTCTTGCTCTCGAATCCGACATTCGCCTAGCATTTTTACAAAGAAAACACTTAGTTGCCATTTTTTTCGACATCGAAAAGGCATACGACCGAACTTGGAGATATGGAATTTTAAAAGATTTATATGATCTGGGACTAAGAGGAAATCTTCCTGTTTTTATTAGAAATTTTTTAAAACTTAGAAAATTCTGTGTTAAGGTGGAATCTGAAATTTCTGATTCTTTTGTACAAGAGGAAGGTGTTCCCCAAGGCAGCGTTTTAAGCGTCACTCTTTTTATATTAAAAATAAATAACATTTTAAAACTACTTCCAATTTCTGTGAAGGGTTTTTTTATATGTTGACGACCTGTATATCTCTTGTGCAGGGATGCATATGAATTTTATACAAAGACAATTGCAGATCGCAATCAATAATATTACCCAATGGACGAACACTAATGGTTTTACCATCTCAACATTGAAAACGGCTGGTGTGCACTTCTGTCGGAAACGTAACCTTCATTTTGATCCTGATCTGAAACTGTATGATCAGCCAGTACCGTTTTTAAATGAAATTCGATTTCTGGGCATAATCTTTGATAAAAAACTCGCCTTTCAGTCTCATATAAAACTTTTACGTAAAAATTGTGAAAAGTCTTAAAATATTTTAAGTCTTATCAACTACAGCATGGGGAGCCGACAGAAATTCTATGATTAAAATATACAAGGCCGTTGTACTTTCCAAGCTGGATTATGGTTCCTCAATATACGGTTCTGCTAGAAAAAGCATTCTGCAAAAACTTGACCCTATTCACCACATAGCTCTCCGTCTTTGTTCAGGTGCTTTCAGGACATCCCCTGTTAAAAGCTTGTATGTTGAAACTTATGAACCATCCCTTGAATTAAGAAGACAATTTTCATTTCTTCATTATTATTTTAAAATTCAATCGAACATTAATCATCCATTTCATGATTTTAAACTTCGCCCTTTTTTAGCTCGCTTGCAAAAGGCTCGAAAATTATTCATCCTTGTCTTTTTTACGAGAGTTCATAATATTCTTTTAGACTTTAATCTACTGTATCTGCATGCAGCCCCTCAGCCGGAAAATTCTTTTCCACTTTGGAAATTCCCTCCAGTACAATATTTAAATCCTTTTGAAACTTTTATCAAGTCTGACACAGCAAATATAATTTTTCAAAAGACTTTCCTAGAACACAGAGAAAAATATCAAAATTTTATTCCAGTTTTTACAGACGGGTCAAAATCGGCTAATCATGTCTCTTTTGCTGTTGTTTTTCCTCATATAGTTTCTTCGTTTAAACTTCACCCTTCCTGTTCAATTTTTACTGCAGAAATAAGTGCTCTTTTATATGCTTTAGAAGAAATTTCTAATAGCCGGGATAAAAATTTTATGATCTATACGGACTCTCTCAGTGTTTTAAATTCTCTAAAATCATGTAATCCTCATCCTTTGGTTTTAAAAATTTTAGATATTTTAGATAAACTAACATCTCGTAGTTGCACTATTTTATTCAGTTGGGTACCATCCCATGTTGGAATTATGGGCAATGAAGAAGCAGATAAGGCTGCCAAATTGGCGACTACTTCAATGACTATTAATATTCCTGTGAACGACATAAAGAAACACATTAAAAAGCTTCTATATTCTAATTGGCACAGGCAGTGGGACATGGAGACAAACAACAAACTTCATATTATCAAACCCCATGTGCAACCTTGGCCCTCATTAGCGAACAGAAAAACGGATACTGTCTTAACACGATTGCGAATTGGACACACTCGATTCACCCATATTCATTTGTTGTTAGGTGAACAGCCACCACTGTGTTCGCGATGCCATTGTCAAATGTCTGTTCAACATATTTTATCAGAATGTCCAAATTTCAATATTCAGCGTTTACAATTTTTTCAAGTCTTGCTCTTCATTATCTTCCCTGCTTGATAAGACACCTCATGTCCAAATTTTTGCCTTTTTAAAGTCCATAAAGTTTTATCCATTGATTTAAATCTTGTTTACTTTTTAGCTTCCCCTCATCTTCTCTTCGATAGGTGTTATAAAATGAGATAATTTTACCCATTGTTTGGCGCAGCATAGCCAACATCATGGCTCTTGCGCCATAAAACCTCAAACACTCAAATTCCAGGGTGGGAAACTAAGGAAATCCACAGCTCTAACACGAATATCGTTAAGGTCCGAGTCATGAAGGAGTATTTTGGTTCTCTCAAAAAAGGGGAGCATGTTCGAAGGACGGGCATTATACAGTCGACGAAGACCAACTGGCAGTGACAATTGGCCTAACGGATGTTTGAGAACAGATTTTGTTCTAAAATAAAATATGGCAGACAATTTCTTACGCCTTAAACATAGAGGAAGCTGATGACATATATTGTATAGGCTTTCAACTGGAGAAGTACGGAATGCTCCTGAACAGATACGCAAAGCAGAATGGTGAATGGTATCCAGTTGCCTCAAAACGGATGGGCAAGCGGAACCATACACCATACACCCATAATCAATTCGGGAAAGAATTACCGCTTGATAAATACGGAGTAAGGAGGTTCGATCGGCACCCCAAGATGTTTTCGAGAGCACTTTTAAAATGTTCAATGATTTCTCACATTTTTTCCGCAAATATAAAACATGCGGAAGGAAGGTGAGCTTCCGATCGAGAATCACTCCTAAAAACCGAATTTCGTTCACCACAGGAATTGGAATATTCCGAATACGTATATTCGGATCGAGGTGAAGCTTTCTTTTCCGACAGAAATGGACACATCGGGTCTTCTCCGGAGAGATAGTGTGCCCATTGTTACCGCACGAAGCTACCAGGTTATTTACGGCGGTTTGCAACTGCTGTTCAATCAGATTAATATCACTTCCTTGGCATGAGATCTGCAGATCGTCAACGTATAGGCTGGCATGT
>JAPMOR010003534.1:6531-47729 GCA_026543865.1 Argiope aurantia | reverse complement strand
TTTTTTTTAACAAAGTGAGATAAATCTAAAAATGTTGAATGTTAAATTGTATAAGTTTGTGTTAAAATGTTAAAAATGTTAAATTGTATAAGTTTTAATAGTATCTAGGTGATTCTAGCGAGCGTTCCTATTAATATAGAGTATGCACTTTAAAGTTAATATATGTATAAAATTTAAAAAAGTTATCAAAGATGGATGGATATACTTATCATTACAAAATAACTTTGACACCAAACCAGAAATAGTTAAAGGATTCCATTTTTCATAAGATGAAAAGGGGAGCTTAGCGTTTCAGAAAGTTTTATTTATTAAGGATTGGATTTCTTTCCACCTTACCTGAATATGAAAACTTGATGACATTTTCTTACACAATGGAATATTTTTTTTCAGAACTTGATTTGGAAAGTAATACTCACCTGAAAATAAAAAGAAAATCAGGTTATTATTATTAATAAGTATTGTATTGTTAAAATAAAAATAAAATATAATATCAGAATTCGAAAAATACATTTATAGATAGTTCTGAAGTGCTATCCGATTATTTAAATAAAAGTGTGCAAATAACAGATAAAAATTTAATGAATAACATTTAAGGAAGAACGCAATGCATGTGATTCATATGAAATCGGCACGGTATTAAATGCGTAACTGCGCATGTTGCGGCAATATCAACCAAATGCTGCAACAATACGAATGCTTTCTTCCTAAATATTTTTGCTCTGCCAAGGCACTATGTTTATATTTTTCAATTGAATTTCAATAAGAAACATGTTTAAATTTTTGGTATTAGATAAACTATGGCTGTGGTATAAAAAATGTGAACAATGATCAATCACACGTCTTAAGATATTAAGTTAGATTTTAAATTTTTGTAAATGTGTATAACTGTGCATGTTGCGGCAACAACAACCAAATGTTACAAAGATACGAATGCTTTTTTCATTAATATTTTTGCTGTACCAAGGCACTATGTTTACATTTTTCACTTGAATTTCAATAAGAAACATGTTTAGGTTTTTGGTATTGAATAAATACTTTGTAATAAACAATATGTCTGTGGCATTAAAAATGTAACAAAAGAAAACTATTAAACACGTCTTAAGATATTCTACTAGGTTTTAAATTTTTGTAAATTTGTGTAACTGTAAATGTAGCGGCAACAGCAACCGAATGCTGCAACAGTACGAATGCTTTTTTCATTAATATTTTCTGTACCAAGGCACTATGTCTAAATTTTTCTCTCGAATTTCAATAAGAAACATGTTTATCATTTTGGAATTAGTTAAATACTTTGTAATAAACAATATGTCCGTGGCATTAAAAATGTAAAAAATGATCAACACGTCTTAAGATATTCTACTAGGTTTCTGATTGTTGTAATTTTGTTAACTGTGCAGGAAGTGGCAACAGCAACCAAATGCTGCAACCGTACGATGGCTTTTTTCATTAATATTTTTGCTGTACCAAGGCACTATGTTTACATTTTTAATGGCGTTTCCGAAACCTTCCAATTAATCCCACCTCCAATTAAAAGCTCAGATCTTGGATAAGGTCAGAATATCTTAAATGGTGTTTGCAAATGCTGTATAAAGTAGTTACAAATTACAGATCTTCAGCTTGAATTTACCAAGTTTATTGAATCCGTATGAATTCGTGTTTTGGACATCTTCTTGCAGACAGATTCGCAACAAAATTTTACTACAATTGTATTCAAAAGACAATATAATGAACTTCATTGATTTAAATGTGTTTATAAATGACCGTATTTACAAGCATCAGGAAATATGGACAGACAGATAATCAACCGTTTGACAGATTCGATTCAAAATTTGATACTTAGCTCTATTTAAAATGCAAAACCTGTTAACCAAATATTATTTACATCGCTCTTTGCGTTTGGTAATTATTGAGTCAATTTGTACTCAAACAGGCGAATAGGCAGATTTCTTCTGCATAGAATTTACTCAAAAATTGATAGAAATCTGCATATGTGCTGAAACGATTGAGTAGGAAATTTCTTATGTCTACCTTAAAGCATTTTTTAACTATCTTTGTAACTGAGAGATAGCCAAAATGACAAAAATATATTTTTTGGACTCAGGGGGGGGGGTCCGAAACGAAATTTTTCATCAAAATATTGTATTTGAATTTTTTTAAGCCTGCATAATCTTCTCTATACTTTGTATACTATAAAGTAAAAATAAATAAATAAATAAATTAAAAATTACATCTACGATCGCACATTTCGAGTTAGCATGTGAGAACATTATTATTTTTTAAGTCATTATTTGTCTTAATTAATTTAAGTCATTTACCAGTTTAAACCGGTTTACGAGAGCTGTAAAACTTTTTGCCAGCCAAGAAAAAAAAATGGAAATGAAAATTGCCATTTATGCTTTATTCATTACCTACGTGATTTCGAGCTTCAAAACCCCCTAACCAAAACAACATCATGTTCTCATAAAAAGGACGGCCACGTTTGGAAGCTGAATAACGAGTGTTTCCGTCGCAACGCGATTTTGAAATGATAAATTGTTAAACATGTAAATTTATATAGAATTTTTATGAAAACCACATTTTTGTAAACACAAACTGCTATTTGCTAACTTCTGAGATAGTAAAACAGTCTCATAATAGATTAAGCTTAGAACAGGAGTCTAATCCTCCAATGTTTCCCACTTAAGAATGAAGTGATATTTCCCCATTGGGTAAAAGAGAAAATACTTTTTATCAAAACTGTTATTCAACGCGAGCGACGTTTTTTGGACATATTAAAAAATATAATTATTTAATTTCCTCTGAAAAACAATTGCATTCCATGAAAATAACAGCTATGATGTCATAGTTCTACTTCAACCTTTTAAAAACGCATCTGCTGTCAAAGAAGCATGCGTAATAATCAAGCAATACTGGTAAAAGCAGGTCAACCTTTTAAAAAAGTATCTGCTTTCAAAGAAGCATACATAATAATAATGCAATACAGATAAAAGCAGGGAAAAATATATGCGATGAAAAGACGATGAAGAAAATTGCCATTTATGTTTTATTCATTGTCTACGCGATTTCGAGCTTCAAAACTCCCTAATCAAAACAGCATCATATTATCACATGATAGTATTACATGTTGAAGCAGCGCTTTAATATGCAATATTTTATTTCATTTCATGTGTAACACTTATATTGATAACAAACAATTTATTATTTGTTTCAAAAAATAATATCGAATTACAAATATTATAAAAAAATATGCAAATCTAGTCTTGTAATTAACTTTATACTATTGAAACGTTTTGAAGATTTTAACAAATGCTAAAAAAATTGTATTTTTCGGCAAGAACTGAAAGTTTATCTCTGCATTTTAAAACACATCAAAATAAAATAAATATCGTTTGCAAATCTTTCTCTTTCAATTAAATACAAAAAATAATTTTCATGATAGAAATTACAAAATAATCGTTTAATTTTTCATTTATATTGAAGAAAAAACGCCTGCTTGTATGTTATCTTAAGTGAATTTTAATGTTTCATTTATCAGTATTAATTAGAGGAAAAGGAAATCTATCTTCAGATTTTTTTCAAAAAATATTTTGTGTATTAACTGCATGCCATTCCAGTCTTTAGATTCAATCGCATGTCTTTGTCGAACTGTGTCAATAGACTACATATGGCAATGATATGTCTAGCGATCGTTTTTGCAATTAGACGATATTACGCGGTTAATAAATGTATCCATAGATTTATTAAAGGCATGATAGTTATCTTTCATTACTACAATATTTTTTTAATAAAGTAAACCCTCAATTATGTGACAGACATCAAACCAAAGAACAATGAAATTAACAAAAGTTCCTAAAAAACAAAATTCGTTTAAAAAATATATTTAATGGAAAAAAAATACAATTTGAAAATTTTAAGTTGATAATGTTTTCATAATGTTGCCATTAAATCTTCCTCTTATTTATTTTTATTTAATTATTTTTTAAGCTCTTAATCTTTACCCCACGTCCATTTTAAAGGTTTCAAACTATGGAAATAAAAGAAAATAAAAGTTTTATTTTATTTTTTTCAAAACTGGCAACATAAATTGTTGATGTTAGAAACAGTCCAAATTATGACTTAAAAATCATTTTTTAACCTCTAACTTCTGAGATATTGCAGTTATCGAAAGACTTTAAATGCAAAAGTTGGTCGTCTTAATAAGACGCTAATTTGGCTAATTTAATTTATTTTTCTATCTTGAATATTAAGAAAACTATAGCAAAATGAAAATTTTGACCCCCAACTATTTCTACATCCTTTGGGCTAGATGGCCCCTCTACGAACTAATCCGATATTTTTATAAATCTTATAGCATAAGCCGGTTAAAATCCAAGCAAAATTAATCTAGTACTCATGTTTACAAGATGACATAAGAAAAACTTTATGTATATAATTTTTGACGAAGGGTGGGTTTAAGCTCTAGGGGTTATGATCGGTGAAGCAGTGCAATATGTAGACAACTTGAAATCCAAGATGTAAAATCTTATGTTTTTACTTCTTGGAGTCTTAAAATAAACATTTTTTATTCAGTGAATAATTAAGTACGTAATTACATTTCTAATTACAATGATTAAAACTTTCGTGCAATTTAAATTTGTATTTAGATCGAATTAAACGTTCAGAAATTTATTTTATGAAATTTTTATGAGGCAGAAAACTTAATTTGTTTAAAAATTAATATCACTACCAGAAAATATTGTATAAGTTTTGATTTATTAGTAATATTAAGTATTAGGTATTAAGATTAAGTATTTTCATAAAAAACTTATGAATCAATATCTTTCTTCAAAAGATAATATCTATACTTAAGGTGGGAAATATTAATTTTTAAAAAGTTTAAACGGGATAAAAGAAATGAAATGTTTTAATAATTCAGAGTAAAATTCAGATCTTATTACTTTTAATATTATTAAGTAGTTTATGAAGAAATATTTTTAAATATTTTATTTTTCATTCCTTATCTTTTCTACAATTTTAACGTATTTGATGTTTTAAGGCTTTCTACTAAAAAAATTAACAAAGGAATTCGACAAATATACAATACCATTTGCTTTAATTTAACTGTTTTAAGATTTTTTTTGTGTGTGTTAGCTTTACAATATACCAAAAAATACCACAAAAATATTGTGGAAATATTACAAAATTTCCTTTCCATTAGGCATTAGAAAAACACAAATAAAATTGTTAATATTTCCAAACATGATACCAAAATTCATTATCTGATATTTTTATTCATATAAATACTCCATTCAATATAAAGCATTTTATTGGTTTTATTTTTTATTCTGTTATTAAATAATAAGCGATTGGTTTATCTAAATGTTAAGACATATTTGATTAAAAAGCAATACATTATAGAACATTAATGAGTCTTTTTATAGTTCCTCTTAAAAGTAAATATCGAACATACCATTTTACATGTAAATGCATTAATTTCAAAATAAATAAGAAATATAGAAATTTTTGTATTCAATTTATCAATATATAAAGAATAGAATTGTTTGATTTAAAAACTATTTTTTCTGGTACTTTTGTTCTTTTATTTTCTTTAGCAATATATTTCTCCAGAAATTAATTCAAGGCAAATTATTTTGCTAAAAATAAAATCTAATGAATAAAACCCAAATCAACTTAGAAAAATTTTTGCGTCAAGTTTTTTTTTTCTATTTTTAAAAATATTATTGTATATTGTTTCATAAATTTTATTAGAACCTGAGATCTTATAAACCGGCCATTAACGCAATAATCTTGCAAGTAAATAAATTTATTATTTAAATTATGAAATGAACAACTGATTTATAAAATATTCCAAATAAAATATAATTTAATTTTCACAAACTTTTTTACTTCATGATTTGAGTGTTTTCGAATATTGTGAATTTAATTCAAAAGTTACTCGTGTATTTCTCAAATAAAAATATTTTTAATCTTATTTTATTTGTTTTTATTGTCTCAAATATTTCACTAAGATAAATAGAACAAGGAATCATTTAATTTATTCTTTGAAGAAGAAGCATTTTCTAACATAAAAATATACTAATTGAAATGGAATAACTCTTATATAATCTTTATCCCCAAAGTTAATTCCGGATGATTCACTTCAAAACCTTTTTCTGTTAATTCCTTAATTTAATTAAACAACAAATCTTTATTAAATTTTTTATGACGAATAGAAGATAAAAAATAAAATGGTTTATAAATCGACGACAATCTACATATTTAGTTTTATAAAGAAAAATTATACCAGCTGTTTTCTTGGAAATACGAAATAATTTCCAAGGCAACAGCTGATGTATTGCCATTAATATAACTAAAGAATTTAATATTAATAAGACTCTGTACATTATTATTATTTGTCGTAATCAGTGAGCTTGTTGATCGATTTATAGCTTGTAGATCATTTGGTAAAATCCTTTTAATATTTTTATCGTTATAAATGGATATCTTTTATATATATTACATGCAAAGTTATAAATCCAGAATTATCCTAGAAAGCTTTAGCCAAAATATGATATTGTTAACATCACACATTTGCTAGATATTCTATAAAATGCAGAATAATAACACCGGCAATATATAAATACATCACCAATTCGTTGCGAGTATCGCGTGTATAGACACCTGATTACAATTAATTGATTTTCACGTCACTGTAAGAAGTAGCATATATTTTATATTTTATTTCATGCTAGTCACCTTTGGCGACCAGTCGACTCGTCGAGAATTTTGATTATATATAATTTTAGGTAAATCGTTTAAATGCAATTTCATGTTTATGATTCTGGTAAATTATAAGATATTAAAGCCATTTAGCTTATGTCAGACGTTCTATTAATTGTGTACATCGGGGTTTCTAATTAATGATTAATTGTTTTACGGAACATTAAAATCTGTTTGAATTTTAGGCCAAAAATGTAATATTTTGTTGAATATTAGACAACAGCTTTTTAAATATCAGACAATTTGGACGAATCATGACAATAAAGTTACATCTAAACGAATTACCTGGATTCCATATAACCAATGTACTCGGCAAACCAACTGATCGCTTCATGTGATTATAATAAAGATGGAAGTCTGTGATTCTGTCTGTGGGTGTGTGTTGGCACTCTGCTGGCCAGACTGTTTGATTCTTGTTTCCAAACTTTGCTCATATATTTGCAGGGTGGGTATATGTATTTATGAGAATTTTTAAAATTTTTTAATTAGAATTTGAATTAATTAAAAATAAGCTCAATTTTGGTTTTTTCTGCTATAACTTCTGAAAATATTATTACACAAAGTTTTCCGTCATTTCAAAATTTTTTTAAGAAGTGTATTTTTATTTATACCAATTTAATAGTCGTATAAATCTTAGCTGAAGTTTGGCAATTAAAAATTTTTTTGCCTCATTTCTTACTATAAATTACATTGTTACGCTGAATTATATTTGCATTGATGTATCAAATATTTTATCGCCTGAGTTTCTTCTATTATCTAAAGCTAAAGAAGAATGGTTTGTTTTAATATCTATGTAGCTTACTAGACAAATAAAAAAAAGTGCAGTCATAGTGCATGAAAATTTTGGATAAAGTTGCTCCAGGCATTTGCATTTTTAATACAGCTATGATGGATGTCATAGAACTTGCATCTACACTGCGTAAAAAAAGTAGAAGTTGATTTTTTAACAATAACCGAAAAATATTTTATTTTTACTAAAGTTTTTTATTAGAAACATTTAACAAATATTTCAAAAATACAATTTTAACATCAGAATTATGATGTTCAAACATAAAATATTAATGGCAACAAAAATAGTTTCTCTTTTTTGAATCTTTGTAAAAAAAGTAGAAGGACAGTATTATAATGAATGAAAAAATTGTGACTTTAATAAGGAATGGTCTTCCCATTGGCCTTTATAACTTCAAATATTCTGTTTGAAAGTGAATTGTATAAAGTTTGAATTTCAGTTTGACAAAAATTGTCCCACGAGTCATTCAATGCTTCTCGAAGTTGAGTTTGCGAATCAAATTGCCTTCCATCAGCATAAACTCGGCGAACTAGCATTGTCCAGATGTTTTCCACTATATTAAGGTCAGGACTTTTGGCTGGCCATGGTAAAACATCCACATTATTTGTTAGGGACCAATTTTTGACTCCAGTCGCGGTGTGAATGGAAGCTCCGTCTTGCTGAAACTTCCACTCTTCACTCCCCATGTCAGAGGCATAAGGAAGAAGCTCGGAATTCAGCACTTAAATGTAGTCCGTATGTTTTTGCCTACCATTTAAGAAAACCAGACTTGTCCTTCCTCCGTATCCAACATCCAACCAAACCATTAAACTCCCTCCTCCCATTTGTCCTGTTGAATAGTATTCGCCTTCAGTCCCCAGACAATGCCAGTAGTGCTGATATCCGTCTGGACTGTCTAAGTTAAATTTCATTTCATCGGAAAATATCACAGAAGTCCATTCTGTAGTCCAGGATATGTGCTCTTTAGCCCACGCTAAACGGTTATCAATGTGAGCTTATTTCCACTTAGGATGATGTTTCCGTTTTTTGAAAATGAATTTTTTAGATCTTTTAATACAGTTGTAAACTGTTTGTTTCGTCACATGATTAAGTCCTGCTTGATTTCTTGCCTTTGAAACACTTCCTTTGTTCTTCTTCAGCACACGAGAAAGTTTTCTTTCATCACGTGGTGTTAACTTCTTCGGTCTACCAGTCTTCTTTTTATTTCCATTTTTATAAGGATTTCTGATTAAGTTTGAAACTGTATTGGGGCTCACCTGCAACAATCGAGCAATCTTTCTGACACCTTTACCATCATTTTGATATGCGGAAATTTGCCCTTTTTGCAAACCGTTCAAAGGTATTCCTTTAGGCATTTCTGAGAACGGAGAAACAACGCAACTTTTAAACAAATTAAATTTTTTTGACAGAAAAGGATAAACGAAGTACAAAATCACTAATTAAATAAAGAACAACTCACAAAAATTAAATATATTAGCAAGTGTCCTTCTTTTTTTAAGCATCGGAAATTATATAGATTAATTTTCTTAATAATATTAGTGGTAGATGTTTAATTTTTGCCTAAAATGAAAACAAGGGTCATTAAACTAAATCTGCATAAATATCTGGTAGTTACGAGAAAATAAGAGATATTAATTGGCAAATGGACACTGTCCTTCTACTTTTTTTACGCAGTGTATAAGAAAAGTTTGTGCACTTGAAAAGAAAAATATATATATATCCGGAGAGCTCATCAAATATTTTAACATTTAAATGTTCTGTATATTTTGAAAGATGTTCCATTATTTAAGCTTTTGCGTTTAATCTATACTTATAATAAAGCTCAATGTGTGTGTGTGTGTGTGTGTGTTGACGCTCTACAGGACAGACCATTCAACCTACAGCTACCAAATTTGGCACGTATATACCTTGGAGACCGGGAATGTGCACATGGGGGTTATTTTTTCAAATTTTTAACTAGAATTTTATTTATTAAGCGAAATTTTGACGTGTTTCTGCTATAACTGCCGAAAATATTACCGCACAAAAAAGATTTTTACATGAAGTTAAAGATAAAAAATTTATCTTTTAAATGATACTACTGTTTTAATCTTAAAATTAAATTTCTATTTTTAATGAATTTTAAATAAATATTTTAACTATGTTTTTCAATAATTTTTTTCGTAAAAAATAAAAATAAAAATTAAGCACGTTTCGCATTCATGGGAAAAAAATAGCTTTTTTCAAAGTGTTACCATCACATTGATCAAAGCCCCAATTAAAAATAAATTAAATCTTTTTGGAAATGAAATCTGCAAAAATAGAATTTTCGGCACGTGTCTGTAGGAAATGAAACAAATATGAAATATTATTTTTTCTAAAAAATAAATTCAAGAAAAATTATTTTATGATCTTTTACACTCTCTATACAGGGTGTTTATTCAGTCCCGGATCCAATTTGATATTTAATGACTCATAAAATAATGAAGATGTAAACAAACTTATGGCATTTGTTGATGGAATAACTCATATATTTTCCTTTTCAGGTTTGAATATTTTTACTTTTGTAAATATTGTCTGTGCGTGTTTTTAATTTCAGATAATTTCATTTTCCAGTCTAAATATCTGTATTTTTCTAAATATCGTCTGGTTATTAATTGCATTTTTCAATCTTTTGTTTTTGGCAACTATTGAAATGTTATGTTTACTTTTGATGTGTTTGTTCTATGTAGTACTTTTGTATGTGATGTTTTATTCGAGCGGATATTAAGGAGAATGCCTACACCACAAGAGAAAGCACAGATTTTATGGTGGTCATAGAATTAATTTCCAATCAACTAAATCACTGACTTTTAAGAGTTAATTTCTAATCATTTAAACTGACTGATTTATGAAGATTTGAATATCACTATTCAATAAAAAAAGGATAATTTTAGATTTTCCATCGATCGCTTCAAAGAAAATACGCCAATCAGCGCGCAGATTTCTGAAGATTAATTGGCCTAAGATTATGAAAATGGAGAGTTTTTCTAACTTTTTAACATTTAAAACTTCATAAATAAGTCTTAGTTGATCGTGGAAAATAGAAACATTCATTCATTTATTTAAAATTTGGTGTGTCCAGAATATTTCTCAGGATATGATACCTTACTGCATTAAATTTAAACTTCATAATTTTTGAAACATATTTATAAGCAGGAACAAAATATTATTATTGATTTCATTTCAATCCTTTTGAAAGCAAAACTAAAAACTGAATTTTATACTGAATCTCAGAAATTTTTGTTGAATTATTGTTTGAGATATTACATAAACTATGAAAAATATTTTGTAGTTCACATAAGACTTAAATACCGAGCGATTCTGTTTGCAATACTCATATTCAATAATAATAATAATTAATAAATAACAATAAAGATGATAAAAAAAATAAAGCGCTTGGTTTTATTAAAAAAATATCTTAATATTAATTGCAATTTCGTCATTTACATTTTAAATTAAAGTTGAAGTTTTACCGGAAATGGCAACAAATTAGCAAAATATTTATACTAAATTGAACGAAACGATCTAAACAGTATAAGTTTGGTATGACTATCAAAATTTGAAGATTAAAAATGTTTTGTTTGACAATAATTTAAGAGACCAGTTACTTAAAATATTTGATTTAAAATTGTAGCGAGCGGTAATACTGGCGAACCGGCTGGTCGCCAAAGGCGGCTAGTTATTTAATAAAAATAAGATCAGTATACATCAAAACGAATACGAAAGTTTAAACTAAAACAGCACCAAAATAATTTTAACTTATATTACGAGATTTTGCAGCAGATTCTAAGACCGAACAAAAAAACTGTCAAAAAAATCATTTTAAAAATAATTACTACAAAATTATGAAGAAATTCCAAAGGCTACTTTGAAAATAAACCTATTCTGTATGCAAAAAAAAATAAGTCGTATTGCTATGAATAATGGTACAAAAACTCGAATTAAAAATATTTCAAACAACAAGGAAATCAACCCGAATTTCATCTCAAAAATTAAATTTAATTGTTAATTAAATACAAAGTTTTTTTTAATTATAGAAGAATTATTGGAATCATAAATTTTGAATTAGTTGTCTTGAAAATCGATAATAGTTGTAATGTTTTTGCATGCTACTGAGGAAAAATTTTATTGATTTTTAATAGAATTCCAATCACCAAAATTTGTTTGTTACAAATTTAATATCTATTGGTACAGTTCTTTGCCTTACTGAGTACGATGAGTCACACACTAAGTCCTACATTCGTTTTTATTATCATTAGAGGAATCGTAACATATTAAAGTAAAGATTTCACTCCTTGCATTATATGGAAAAACACATATCCGAATCAGATTATAAAATTATTTAAATGCTAAACACAATAAATGTCATCTGTAAAATAGTGGATGATCGTGTTTTTACGCAAGTTTTCGACATATGAAATCAAAATTCATAAATATAACTCAAATACTTTTCGAGAAATAAGAATTATCCGCCAGATATCTGAAGCGCCTTATTGACAAAAGAAAATGAATATGTTATGAAAATTAGAGTTACGAGAAATCGTCTTTACAGTGCATGAGTATCGAAATTACTTTTCCCATCTTACAGTAAAAGAAGATGCAAGCAGGCATTGATTACATAAACAACTATTTAAATTTCAGATGAAATTGTTTATTGATTACAAGACTTCCAATATCGGGAACCCATTACTAGGTTAGCGATGTATTGATGCGGATGTAGATATATAAAAGAATGAAAGCAGAACCAATTCGGATTCCTGAATTTATTTAGTAATTACTTTATTAGAAATATCAAAAGATTTCAGTTTGAAGAATCTGACCATAATTGATTCAAATTAAACACAGATGTTATTTTCTTGTCTTTTCTAAGAAATGGGAAAAAAGGGTAATACTGGTCGCATTTGAAATTTGACCTTCTCATTCCTGAGATCTTTTCAGCTCAAGTGCTTCGGAATACCCGAATTCAAGTACCTCAGAATACCGAGATTTTCTTTTAAAGGTGAGAAAAATTCCATTCTTTCCTTTAGAAACAGCAAAAATAACATGGGTTTTTGAGGATTTTATATTGTATTGAGGATTTTATATTGTAATGGTGTTCCTCGATTTGTTATCCAATGAAAAAACACAATAAACAGGCCTCAGTAACAAACGACAATTTTTATTAACACGAAGACAAAAACACACAGACAACAAATGCACAGCTGAGACGTACACAAGTAACACACAACAGCGCACCACAACAAATAGCATCCCACAAGTAGTAATCGGTAGTAATAATAATTACAGCACACAAAGTGGCCGGACAGAATTCAACAAAAGGAGGGAATATTCGTAGCTGCTCTTCCATGATCTCTCCAAACGCCTGCAATTCTTCTCTGTCTCCGCGCTTTAGCTGTATCCAACTATAGACTCATTACTACACGATTGCCTGCTTCTCACTCGACTCGATACTACTTCTACAATAAATTCCAGGGATCGGCACAAAACTCTATTCAGCCATTGCTTGAGCTCCACTCAACACCTGCGCTTCGCTGGACTAATCCAACTAATTCGCCGTTGACTCGTTTTGCTACTCTAAACCTTTCGACGATTCTTTCCACTACTGTCTTCAGCTTTGACTGCCGGCCTTTTATAGAACCCGGAGTCGGGCACAGAAGGTTTTGGGACAATCAGGGATATATCGGTTCCTATAGGTTCGATCGTGAAAATTCTGATAGATTCCAGTATTATCTATTTTGACGCCAAAGTAGCTAAATTCGTCGCCAAGTTTTTAGCCAAACAATAAGATTACTGATCACACAGATTAGCATCTAATAGAGATGATCGTAAAACGGTCTTTCCAGTGATTGAACTAACTGTGCTGAGAAGCAACATAACAGATTTGTAACAATATATAAAAGAGCTTACCGATTAACTGTTATTAAACAAAATGTATGCCGGTAAATCTTAATAGAGACCTTATAAAAGATTCCTATGCCTTAAAATACTCCAGTATTAACGAGAAATGGCAGCTTTTCGAATATTCAATCAATAATATTTAACGAAAGGGGGATGAATTTCGAAAAGTTTTCAAAATGTCGCTGTAGTGGAATTGAAAAAGTCTTCCTCATGTCTCCCCCTTCAATACTGTTTTAATTCATTTTGTTATTTTTTCTTTTGCTTAAATTTCACTTTGCAGTTGCTTAACTATAAAAAACTGTGTGAACATACTGAAGAATATATTTTTAAATTTTAAGAAGAACTTCTTATTCAAATTACAGGAGGTTCGTGATTTTAAATATTATATATAAATCCATAAAAATATTTTCTGTGATTTTATTATGATATAGCATACCTTTTTCTAATTAGACGCATTGACTGATTTAGTTTATTTTTTAGGTATTTTTGTAGCTTTTTTATTATGACGGCAGGAGTGCTTTAACCAATCACTGTAAATTCAACATAATCTTTTTACTGCAGATACGCATTGCTTCTTTGGCTTTTACTAGACGCCGTTTTGAATGTAAAGGATTTAAAAAGATTTTACCAATCATCCTGTATAGAAATCACGTTTTTCTTAAATACTGCATAATTGCTTAATTAATTTTAGAGATACTTTAAATATCAGAATGAAAATTTTCACCTTTAGAATGAATTCTTTTTCAAGTCACTGAAAGTTCTTAATTTTAACTCAAATCCCTAAGCAATTTTACTGATAATTCTATGAAATTTTTTCCTGAGTTTTTACTATAATGTAGTATACATATTGTTTGACTTACCTTGTTGACCAATAGTTTTTATTTTTTTTTGTACTTTCATTACTGATCATTATTAAAGAATACAACGGACTGGAAAAGTTATGTATCCCTATAAATAGTAGTGATTTTACCGTTATGCAAAGACACAACCGACTAGAATATTCATCTGTGCCTCATCAACCACAAGTAATTTAACCGAAATGTGATCTTTATTGAAGATTACAACGGACTTGAAAAGTTATGTATCCCTATAAATAGTAGTGATTTTACCGTTATACAAAGACACAACCGACTAGAAGATTCATCTGTGCCTCATCAACCACAAGTAATTTAACCGAAATGTGATCGTTATTGAAAGACACAACCGTCTAGATGATTCATCTGGGCCTCACCAACCACCTGTAATTTTACCGAAATGTGATCGTTATTGAAAGACACAACCGACTGGATGATTCATCTGGGTCTCATCAATCAGTAGTAATTTTACCGAAATGTGATCCACAATGCAAGCTACAATTTGGCCTTATCAATTATTAGTAATTTAGCTGAAATGTGATCTTTAATGAAGTATACAGCAACCTAAACAAATAAAAAAAACAGAATAAAATTTATTTTTGTGCAATAATATTTTCGGAAGTTAGAGAGAGGAAACACAAAATTTAGCTTAACTTTTAATTAATCAAAATCCTAATAAAAATTTCGAAAAAACAAATTCACCTGGAGGTGCGCATTTCCGACATTCAATATGTATATTTTCGAAACAGTATCGTTATGTCAAATGGTCTGTCAGGTCTTTATAGCGCTAATATTCACTAATTCTCACTAACTCGATGACTCACTCCCTCTCCTCCCCCTCTCTCTCTCACACACACATACACAGAGTTTAAAAGAATTAATTAAATACATCTATATATGCCTGAAAGAGAAAATTTTATCCAGTACAAAAACAATGTCTATCTCTATGATTTGTCTACTTAAATTGATGACCACGTCTTGCAAAAATAATCTTTATATTACCTTAAGACTTTAAAAAGTTACCTTTTTCAGGATATCAATTAAATTTCTCTGTAGTGCTTCCCTTACTTTTAATAATAATTTTAATCAATTTGATACTCTTTATGAAACGATGCTTTTAGAAGCTGTGATGGAATTAAAACTCCTTCATCAGAATACTCATTCGCAAGTCTTTCCCAAACATTAACTATGTAGTAGAATTTTCACTTCTAATGTTGTTCCGTAATATATTGTTACGAAATTTCCTTTACCGGGGTTCGTTTGGATAGTGGAAGTAATATGGTGTGTAGAACGCTCAATCAGTAGGCAGAAGTAGAATAAAAACAACGACGTTTATTTACACGAAGACACACAGGACAGCACAAAGCGACAACTATATACAGCACAGAAGACGATTATCTTCACCCGAGACGTGTAGCATACAACAGCAGCATACAACCAGAATCTACCGCAGACAGTAGCGCACAGCTCAGTTCAGCACTAGCTTGCCTCAGTCGCTTCCGACTCCTCCGTCTTCTACTTCTCCGACTCGGATTACTGACTTCGCTCCGTCGATTCCGCTTACTCTTCTTCGACCACTCCGTCCACTCTGACCACTGGCTTTTCCGCTCCGTCTTCGGACTACTCGTCGTGTCCCCGACTACTGGCTTCGTCTTCTCCCGTCCGACTTGACTCTCTGGCAGCCGCAGCCCCTTTTATAGGTCTCAGGAGGCGGGGCGAGAAGCCTCTCAACCAATCAGGAACGTTCGAGGCGTATCTCGGTTCCTACTGGACGGATCGGGAAAATTCTCGAAGTTTCGGGTATTATCTATTTTGGCGCCAAAGTCTCCAAATTCGTCGCCAAGTCGCCAAATGGTCGCCAAGTTTGTCGCCAAGCTCTGGGACCTCCGAAGCGCTAGTCCCATTCAGATGACTGTAAAACTTTCTTTCTATTGATGGAACAAACTATGCTGGGAAGCCGAATTGCAGGTTTGTAACAATATGCACATTTTGATTTGCAATAAACTGATTCAATTGAATTCAAGTTTCCCACCCATACCAAGTAACAATTTGAAATGTTTGCAAAAAATGAATGTCATATTAATTATTTAAAAGCTTGAAAAATCAATAATATGAGCAAACAACTTTTGGATTAAAGCGGTAATTTATTAGGTATAAAAACCCACAGACACCACTAAGTAAAAAAAAAATGTTAAGAAAAATTTGGTAAAGTAATAGGATGAAAAAGAAAAGAGAAAAGAAATTTAAGTAATAAATAATAACTGCAGTATAAAAATAAAGACCGTTTAATATTTTTTGGAAATTTCCTTTTCGTTTTAGAGGAAAAAAATAATAAAGAAAACAAAATAAAAAAATTGAAATCTGCTATAGCAAATTTAAAGTTATCATGTGAGAACATTATCTTTTTTCTAAGAATCAACCGGCAGAAAAATATCATGTACTGACATGATTCATGTTTCTCAATCACCAACATTTAGAATTGATTGTTTTGACCATCTCAAAATCAATCGTGTTATACATTTTTTTTTCTCGAGTCCAGAATTTTTTCCCATAAAAAAACCAGTTTAAACCGGTTTTAAAGCAAAGACGTAACTATCAGATTACGCATGAATCGATATTTAATAAAATGATATATGGTTTGGAATGGTCACCTTATATTAATATGTCAACTTTTAATGGCGGACATTTGCGCCAAATTGTAACTTTTTATTGGTGATAAGTCGCTAAATGTTACAACCTTCTTTATCATTTAGTAATAATCCTAAAAAAACTAACCTGGAAAATTGATGCCTCAAAAGCGATGAATCGCAATTTTTCAATTTTCTCTAAACCAAACCTCATGCTCTCTATTTGCATAACGGAGATGCAATTTTCGCATTGCTACTTTCATCTTTTACCATTTTGCATTATATACCTATTACTCGTTTCACATATTGTCATAGCCAATCCATACAAAGTATTTCTCATCAAGGGTCATTAACTCAGATTTTTTAGGTCGCTATCAATTTCTGCTGTATAATCGTTAAGACCGAAAATCAACTTTTTGTGTTTAGTTCCTTATATATGAATCAGGAATTATTAATTTTTTTCAAACCATAACGATTTTTAAATACATCTCATAAATAAACAATAAAAATCAATTGATATTGCTTCGCTTTCATCAAAAATCATTTAAGATAAATTGAAAGGAAAAAATCAAACTTAGACCTAATCTTAGGGAATCAAAGATGCTTTGAAATGCAACACGATTAATGAAATAAAAGTATTCATTAATTTAGCACAATAAAATAAATTTGAACAATAACAATTCCTATTAATCACAATTAGTGTCTTAAACCAGTAGTTAGTTATCAAAAAATATAAGAACATGAGTAACAAAGTTCTTCGATAATCATCAAATTAAGGGAAACAACTTTCTGCGAAGAATTCTATGCCAAAAGAGGATCCAATTCTCATTTATTTCGCTCAGATTAATGCTCTGAAAAGTTTTATTACATCTTTTATATAGTAAAAAACAAAAGCAGAAAATATTTAACTAAAAAAATAACGGTGTTTCATCACTAAATGTTTAAAACACTTTTATTGTTTTGAAAGCCAAAGCAAAATAATAATAATAATAATAATAATTTTATTAATTAATCTATACTTTTGTACTTCGATTATTTGATGTTTACGATAAATGAATTTTTATTTAGCCATTTTTTTTAATGATAAAAGGATATTAAAATTTCGAGTATTCTATGTTTTTGAAATTAAATTATTCTAATAAAAAATCTTATATGTTTTATTTAATGTTATACTTAAAAAATTTGGAATTCCATTTTCTAAAGATTGGAAAAAGAATGATTTCAATGCATACTTGTTAAAATGCCTGTCTAATTATAAATCTGCAGTAGTAGAAATCAGTGGCGGAAATTGTTTAAAACTCAAATGTTTTGTTAGATATTTAGATACTGTATGTATTTATTGCTTTCTTCAAACAACAATATTGACTTTCACTAACAGTAAATTTTAAAAATATCTATTTAGGCAGTAAAATTTTCTGTGAACATTTTGTAACATATTAATACATATTTACAAAAGTTATTACTATTATTCAAAATATTTTCTCAGAAACAGTGAAATTCCATCCTTTTATTATTAATTATTCATATTATTAAAAATGTCGCAATTTGAATGAATGGAGCTTTATATAAATAATTCAAGGGCGCTTTATAGATATAGAATATTTCGAAACAAACTTCGAAATGTTGCAAAGTGAAATTATGAGCGAGTCTTTAAAAATATTATTTATATTTCTTGCAACTTGAAATTAAATAAAAATTTGAAATCATATAGCAAAATAGATTTTTTTTACTCAGCTTAAAATAATCAGAAAGCTCTGATTCTTATAATGTTACATTCAGTATTAAAATGGTTCATGAATTTTAGAATTTTTCCAAAAAATATAATTTAAAAACATTTTTATTTGTTGTAATAAAAATAAAGCTTCTGTATTTTTCCGAAAAAAATATAATTATATTTTCCCCTACTAATTTGCAAACATGTTTATTATTTTTATATGTTTGCTACCCTTCACTAAAAATTATTTTGTTGTTAATTTTGTAAGTTGATCTTTTTAGTTTTAAAAAAATATCATTACATTTTATCTTTAGAAGTGGACATTTTGAACGCTAAAGTGTGTCTTCGTGACATTTTTTACCATAAAAATTTATTATCGTTCCCTTAGCTTGAAGATATGCGCTTTCATATAATTGAACTCAGTTATTTTTTGGCATCTGTTGCACAAGATCTTTCAAATTAAAGTTCAGCTTTAAATTACCCATAAAAATAAAACTGTTCGAAAAATGTTATCAAAATTGGTTATAGTTTACAGATGATCATAAAATTCCATTTTTTGAAAGATAAAACGCCAGCAGAAGATATGGCAATATATTTAATATTTTTAAACGCAAAAGATATGATAAAAATTGCTTTCAAAATATCTTAATCTCATCTAAGGCGTCACAAATTATAATAATGTAGAGTGACGCATTTTATGGAAGTAAGTTGAATTACTAAGTTCTCAACATTGGATCTTAATATATCAGGAGAAATAATACTTCTATGTCCATATATAACACTTTTCAATTGTTTTTGTTATCACCCTAAGCAATGGCTTTCAGACAACTCCGAAAACAGAAATAACTTGGGTTAAGATCTGGTGATCAAGTTGATCTATAAATTATGAAGTGTAGTTATATATTCTAATCATCTGGGAAATGTTGCTTCAGTAACTGTTTGACACTTGTGCAAATCTAAGGTAAGGTCCCATCCTACTTAAACATTTTAATATCTAAGGTGCTATACTGTTAAAGTTCACGTTTCAAGAATATCTCAGTATTGACTAAGCAAACCGTCATCACAGTACTAATCCCAGGATCAGCTTTCGAATGATTTTCAATGAAAAATGGCCCATATGTGCTTACCATTGTTTCTTCCTCTACAGTCTCCACGTTCGCATACTTCTATTTAATGTAACTTTTCCACTGAAACAGGCATCCTTCCAGTTTAAGTGCAACCGATAGTAAACCATTTATTTCATATTTCGACATAGTTTTCGTCAAGTCTTTCTGTTTTTATAGTCCTCAGTTTATTCGTTTTAGGATAAATACTTTTGAAAATAACGCCAATCATTACTATAGCTATCATAATAATACTTAAAGAGAAAATCATGGTTATGTATTACTATAGATTTCGTAAAATTGTAGCAATGAAAGCTATAATGAGAAGTAAGAATTTTAAAGCTTAAAAATCAAACGTAATTCTAATTTCTAATTTCTAAAAATGTAATTCTAATTTTATTTCTTTCTGCTGTAAGGCATTTAGAGCTTTGTGATTTTTTGAAACTCCATAATCTTTTAAAGAAATGATTATAAACGTTTAAACCAATAAATCCATGTTAGTTTTTTTTACAATATTGCATATAGTGCTATTATTCACCAGTGGTGAGTGTTTTTAATTTTTTTTCTTGCTGGAAATAAAATCTCATAAACACCTGTAAATCATGAAAAATCTTGACAATATTTTCTCCCGTAGTCATTCTGTTATGAGCACTTCAAAGTAGAGCTTTAATTTGAGAGATCTCATATATTAAAGAATAATTAAGGACTAACACGCATGTAGAAAGATTACTGCATAATAATGTGTATGTCTTATATCATTGAATTATTCAATTAAAATATCAATGGATAAATTGAAATTTAATCTTTTATATCTTTAGTAATGAAATTTTAGGCCACGCCACAAATCTACTTCAGTGAACGATAGAACAAATTTTCAGATGCGTGATCATGTGATTAATATCAAAAATTAACAATGAATCTTAATTTTGAAATCCTTTTCTTGTTTGTTTATCACAATTAAATAGAAATAAAATTACACTTTAGAATATGACAACCTTTTGTGTTATACTTTGATTAGTTATACTGTTTCCATTTGACTACGGTTACGTCAGTAGGAATTCAATATTTTGTACAACAATTCATTGATTAAAACACGTATATGCTTTTAAAATAGTATGAGTTAAATTTCTATGGAAATTTAAAACAAATTTCAGCTTTCCTATGTGAAGGCATAAAAATTATTACAGAAATAATATTTGAAGGCATATTACAGAGGGCTTAGCTGAAATTATTTACAAGAAATATTAGCGATAAACATGTTAGTACTTAGAAGTGGCTATAATTTTTTAAATGTCATATAAAAATTATTTCATGTTAAATTGTATAAGTGGTATTTCTGTTTATATTTCCTATAATCTTCATTTAACAGACTTAATTTCTTTTATTATGTTAAAACAATGGAAATAAATTACAAAGCAATCTTTAATTTTTAATAGGAATTCTTGAAAAGATTCTTTCACAAATGATACAGCTTTACATCAGATAAAAATGCCATTTATTAACTAACTATCGCTAAATCCGGTGATGTACTTAATTTTTTATACATGTATTATAATATTTTGATCCGTCACATAATATCAGACGATTCTTTTTTACTTCATGAAATAAGTATTTAAATTGTCGAATTATAATTGGTTTTTTTTATTTCCAACTAGCAGCCTTTGGCGACCAGCCGGTTCGCCAGTATTACCGCTCGCTACAATTTTCAATTAAATATTTTAAGTAACTGGTCTCTTAATAGATTCTCAAACAAAACATTTTTAATCTTAAATTTTGATAGTCATACATAACTTATACTGTTGTTTAGATTGTTTCTTTAAATTTACTATATATATTTTGCTAACTTGTTGTCATTTCCGGTAAAACTTCAACTTTAATTTAAAGTGGAAATGATGAAATGGCAATTAATATAAAGATATTTTTTAATAAAACCAAGCGTTTTATTTTATTTATCATCCTTATCGTTATTTATTTATTATTATTATTATTGAGTATGAGTATTGCAAACAGAATCGCTCGGTATTAAAGTCTTATGTGAACTACAAAATATTTTTCATAATTTATGTAATATCTCAAAGAATAATTAAACAAATAATTCTGAGATACAGCATAAAATTCAGTTTTTAGTTTTGCTTTCAAAAGGATTCAAATGAAATCAATAATAATATTTTGTTCCGGCCTATAAATATATTTCAAAAATTATGAAGTCTAAATTTAATGCAGTAAGGTATCATATTCTGAGAAATATTCTGGACACACCAAATTTTAAATAAATGACTGAATGTTTCTATTTTCCACAATCAACTAAGACTTATTTATGAAGTTTTAATTGTTTAAAATTTAGCAAAACCCAACATTTTTATAACCTTAGGCCAATTAATCTGGAGAAACCTGCGCGCTGATTGGCGTATTTTCTTTGAAATGATCGATGGAAAATCTAAAATTATCCTTTTCTTATTGAATAGTGATATTCAAATTTTCATAAATCAGTCAGTTTAAGTGATTGATTTAGTTGATTGGAAATTAACTTTTTATTTAAAATATGAGTGTTTCAAGAACATTTTGTTAATCTTTATTTCCACAGCAGAAGCTTTATGTAAAATCAAAAATTCGTTATTTATTAGAGCATTTATTGAATTAAGTTACATAAAATATAATCATTTTCTATTTAGACCATTTTAGCAGATCTGTGGCTTACTAAAGGTTTACAAATTAGCTGTGTGGCCCTAATTTGAATGAATATCCTGTTTATATTAAACAAAACTTGCCTTAAAATAAAATTGATTTATTGGATTAATAATATAGAGAGTGTAAAAGATCATAAAATAATTTTTCTTGAATTTATTTTTTAGAAAAAATAATATTTCATATTTGTATCATTTCCTACAGACATTTCATTTCCGAAAATTATATTTTTGCAGATTTCATTCCCAAAAAGATTTAATTTATTTTTAATTGGAGCTTTAATCAATGTGATGGCAACACTTTTAATAAAGCGAATTTTTTTTCCATGAATGCGAAACGTGCTCGTGCAGCTTAAATTTTATTTTTAATTTGTACGAAAATACTTGTTGAAAAATACAGTTAAAATATTTATTTAAAAATTCATTAAAAATAGAAATTTAATTTTAAGGTTAAAACACTGGTATCATTTAAAAGATAAATTTTTGATCTTTAACTTCATGTAAAAATCTTTTTTGTGCGGTAATATTTTCGGCAGTTATAGCAGAAACACGTCAAAATTTCGCTTAATTTTTAAATAAATAAAATTCTAGTTAAAAAGTCGAAAAAATAACCCCCAGGTGCACATTCCCGGCCTCCAAGGTATATACGTGACAAATTTGGTAGCTGTAGGTTGAATGGTCTGGCCTGTAGAGCGCCAACACACACACACACACACACACACACAAACACACATTGAGCTTTATTATAAGTATAGATAGATATAGATAGATATAGATAATCTTCCTTTAATGGACTTAATTTCTTTACTTTTGTTAAAGCAATGACATAATTACAAAACAAACTTTATTTTTTGTCAGGAATTCTTGAAAATTTTCTTTTATAAACGATATAGCGTTTCGCCAAATACAAAAGTTGTCATTCATTAACTTCGCTTGATGCAGAATTTACATTTATAAAGGTATTTTATAATATTTTGGTTCGTAATATAATATCGAACGATTTTTTTTTTTACTTTACGAAATAAATATTTAAATTGTTGGATTATTATTCGTTTTTTTTATTTCCAATAATCTTAATTTAACGGACATCTTTAAAACAATGGTAATAAATTGCAAAGCAATCTTTATTTTTGTTTACGAAATCTTGAAAAGATTCTTATACAAAAGATATAACTTTGCACAAAATAAAAAGAATGTAATTCATTAATTATCGCTAGATGCAGTTCTAACATTTTTATATATGTGTTTTATTATTTTGGTTCGTCACATAATGTCAGACGATTTTTTTTTTACTTCATGAAATAAATATTTGAATTGGAATTTGCAATTAATCCGAAAAGTATTATTTATTTATTATCCGATTGATGCATTTTTTTTTTCTTTTCAAGCCAACTATTTGAAATGATGTAATATAAGAAGAAAAATACTACAATAAAAGTAAGCTCATTTTTAATGATATTGAGTATTTAATTTTTCAAATGTTAACCTTAAATAATTTTCCATTACTTGGTAAGAAGGGCAATTATTGGCGTAATGCATGCATTTAATTCAACTTTTAGAAGCATTATTAAGTGAATTTATTTTAAGAGCTGAAATAAAATCCTCAGATTAAAAAGCCATTAAAGTTTCTCGAGATTCTTTAATGCACTTTTGGATCACTTAAATAAAGATTTTATCATATTATTTACGTTAATTATGCATATGAATATTCTATCCCTAAAATGAAGCTTGTGCATTTCAAAAGGTTTTAGTGCTCAAAATTGTCGAGATATTTTAATGGCTTCTGAAAAAATAATTCTCATTTTCTGCTTCATTTCACCATGAATTTAGTTTTCAAAATGAGCTTCATTTATCTCAGAAAGGAGGAAATAAATGATACATGATAAAGTAGTTTTCTTTCTCGAGTTAGTTATTCCTTTTGTGTGTATTTGTATGTGTGTTTCGGAAGTCATGAAAAATAATTATGATTTTTTAGTCTCTTTCCGATATTTTTTGTTCCCTTAAAGTAAGATGAATTATTTGTTGTATTTTATTCTTGGCTCTACAAATGTTTCATTTTTGAAATCAAAATTAAATTATTTATTCCATTAATGATTAAAAATAATAATTTTAGAACAATGTATATTTATTGAATTTAAAAACTTTAAATATTTATGACGCACTGAATGACATTTACAGATAAATATAAGATTATTATTTTCCTGAAATTGAATAATATTAAATGTTCATTTCTTTTTCGCCTTTTTTTAGAAAAACAAAATTAACTATTTATGCATAATATTATTATTATGCTGGAAAAAATTATTTTATTTTCTTAGATGCAATGATACATGCTATTTATATGTATATAAAAATAAATGTAAGCATAATAGATAATGTAAAGTCTTATAAACAAAATAATATGGATGACATTTTTTCGGTCTTGTGAAAAAGAAATCATATATTTTTTTAATGAGAAATTCTAACAATTCTAAAATAGCTAGAATCCTACTATAATGAAATATTAAATCGCATCTCAAATAAATGAAATCAGTCCAGATTCGACCTGACTTAGATATAGTTATAGAGTGTCAGCACCATCGTCCTAGTGTGAATGCTTTTTAAAAATTTCTCAACACGATGAGTCTTATTTAATTTGGAAAATACAATTTCGAGATAAGCTTGGTAATATTTTATATTCCGTAGTTCATAGTTAAAAAAATTTAGATTGTTTTGAATTTATAAAGATTGTCTGTTTTAATGATACTGCAGTTAAGTTATTAACATAAGCTAGGCGTTTGTGAATAGGGATTATCATCGGTAACGGAATAGAAATAGGCGTATCTTCCATTATTGTAAAATAATGGCACTTTATAGTCATTAATAGGTTGATAAGTTGTAAAGCGTCATTAACAACAGTTCTGCCATTGAGAAGCACATGATATAAAGATGATAATTTTGCGTGTAAGTAAGCAGTTTCTCGCCTTTTTGTTGGATGAATAGTGGAGAAGGAGACAACACACCATTGAGTTGCCTCCCTGTTGATGTCGCATTGCAACTTTTTGTTGATGAAGAAAGTATGCCCTGCACCACAATGAACCCCGATAAACGTACACCTTACATCCTAATTTATTGTTGTAATGACCAAATTTTCATCTTCATCCAGAATGTTTGGAAGACGTCGATAGCTCTTTTGCAGGTTTAGTTTATAAATATATTATCTGGGCTGAAATATTGGAGAAAATATTTCTTGTAAGTTTCTTGATAAATACATTTGTTGTTTTCATTTTGAAATCGCTATAAATTACGTCATTTCTGATGTATCATAAAACATTAATCATCAGATGCAAAATATGCTGTGGAAGATCCGAACTTTTTACTTCTGAATTTCAGTTGCAAAACCCCACATTTTTGAAGCATACTAATTCTAGATTTGTTACTTCGAGAAAATTAATAAGTATTTTTAAAAAAAATCAATTTTGTAAGAAATTTAAGGCAAATTATCAGATTTATTAGTAATTGAATTTCAATAAACTTTTCCCATTTGATGTCTTCTGCTTTCGTTCTACATGAACCAAACTACATATACAGCGATAGCTTTTAATTGAAAATTTTTATAGTTAATTTTTGATAAAATTAACTATATTTTTATCAAAATCAAATACAAAGAATCTAATCTTGATATGTAATATAATATCATCATTTTTTAAAAATTAATCTGAATAGTTCAGTTGAATACTTTCTTTATAATTTTAACTGTCATATACATAGTATGTCGGATAGCTTTTTTTCTCAAATGCTTTGCATATATAGTTACATTCTTTAATGAATAATTTTCCTTTTATTCTTGGCAAACCTTATATGATTGATTATCAATTTTGATCATGTATTCAAGAAAGCAGTTTTAAAAGGAATGTGTTCTTATTTACTTTTTATTATGATACACACCTATTAATTTCTTCAAATAATATTTCTTTTGATTGCTTTATAGAAATCATAGAATGCAGTGATAAAAATGAAATAAAAAAAATGTATAAACAAGTAATATTCTTTAGTATATGTCTATTCCTAATCCAATTTTATTAACTCAGGCGGTTTATATCCTACTGATCAACACTCTCAAACCCTAAATGGTTTGACTAGCATTCTCCCAATGCATTTAAGCATATCCTGTTCATTTCACTCACTACAATTAGGATTTTCTATTCACTAATTACTTTAAAAATTGCTTTCACTTTATTTATTTGGTTTTGATAATTGTGTATGGTAGCATACACAATTTTGTATGATTCGTATTTCTAAATTTTGTGTTACTTCTCATTATTTTATGCAACTCTTGTGTATCTCATATTTATTTTTATTTATGAATTTTCACGCAGTGCATTCCTATTGCTATGTTTTTAATACATTATCTATCTCTAAGAATGAAATGGTTGTAGAATTTAACCGTGATATCTAATATCAGGAGCATACTGACTTTTTAAATGATCAATTCTGATACACATTGCATTTGAATCCCCAATAAAATAATAAAAAATAAAGAAAAACATTTTATGCCCCTATTCTTGCTACAAAGTAATACCTGCTGTTGAGTTGTCGAATAAATTTTCAGAATCTTCTATTTTATCTTCCGCTTAATGTCCACCGCAATGTTTCAGTAACCATAAAAGTTATAGCCATACGGGCGTGTAGTGTTAAGTTTTCAGTCTAAAATACGAAACAAATGTAGTCGTAGGTATAATAGAACTCAATAAACACGAGGGAAATCGATTACCCTGTTTACATAGAACTCCTCACTGGGCATATTTTAACTAATTTGAAAAAAAAAAAAAAAACACGTCCATATACATTTCCATGCGATTTTACTGTTTATTATTGACTATTTTGTAATTATTACTATGAAGAAAAAGATGCAATTTTAGAAAATAGTATTTTTTGGAAGATAAAATAAAGAAAAATGTACAGAATTGTTCACAATATTGCTTTAAAAATAAAAATTAAATTATAATAAATCACACACAGCTTCAGGAATATTCTAAAGAAGAATAATGAAAAAGAATGTTGCCAATGATTTAAATAAGCTGTGGTGACGCTTTATAAGCCAGATAACAGCTACGAGACATGAGAAGTTTCTTTTGTCTTGTGGTCATGTTATACGGCTACGAACCATAAGGTTGCGAGTTCGATCCTCGCTTCCTACCAATAGCAACATTGGTGACCCGGACGTGATACCTAAACATTTTCGCATGAAAATATTTCATCAATTTCACGGATTGTCCCATCCGGGAATTAAATCAACAGTAAAATTAATTTCTTCAAAATTTATATGGCCAAATATTAATAAAGATGTCCAGCAGTGGACGAAGTCGTGTATTCCATGCCAAAAGTCTAAAATAACCCGCCATACAAAATCAGAATTGGGTGAATTTCAAAAACCATCAGGAAGATTTCGAGAAATACATATCGATATTGTAGGTCCACTACCACCTTCAAATGGCAACACCTACTGTCTAACATGTATAGATAGATACACGAATTGGATGGAAGCTATTCCGCTGGAAAACATCTCTGCGGAAACAATATCAAAAGCTTTTTATAACAACTGGATAGCAAGATTTGGAGTACCTTGGAAGCTTATTACTGATCGTGGAACCCAATTTTCATCCGAGATATTTCAAAATCTGTCAAGAATCTGTGGCATTAAGCTTTCACATACTACAGCCTATCACCCGCAGTGTAACGGAAAGGTAGAAAGACTACATAGATCTATAAAGGCTGCTTTAAAAGCCCACAATAATGTATCTTGGAGTGAAACGTTACCAATAGTACTTTTGGGTTTACGAACGGCGATCCACGACGATACTAATTATACAATAGCAGAAATGGTGTATGGAGAGAATATCAAACTTCCTGGAGAATTCTTTGATGCAAATATACCGCATATGTCACCAGGAACATTTATAAATGATTTACAAAATGTTATGGACTTGATGAGACCAAAAGAAACTCAACGAAAAAGTCATCCAAAAATATTTGTGCACAAAGATTTAGAATCTACTTCTCACGTTTTCCTTCGCATTGATAGAGTACGAAAGCCACTGGAACCCCCTTATGAAGGTCCATATTTTGTTATCAGCCGTACACCAAAATATTTTACTCTGAGGATAAAGAATAAAGAAGTGAATGTAACTTTAGACAGATTAAAGCCAGCGTATCTACTACCACAAGAAAATCCTGAAGAGCAGCTTACAACTCCAACTTGTGTGAAGATTACGCCTGCGCCACAACCAGCTAAGATTCAAACCAAGGAAACTGTGTCTCAACATGATCTTAAACCAGCCTTAAGGCAATCTCGAACTGGTAGAATCATTACGACGCCATTGAGATTCAAAATTTAAAATTTGACTTATTTCCTTCTTTATACTACTACTAAAATATTTACTTCCTACTTTCTGACGTAACATTCGTTACTGGTAGGGGAGTATATGTTGCGACATAAATAGTAAATATTTTATTTAAAAGTAGCAAACGATTATTTAAATAATTATAAATTTTATTTTGTCAATAGTTTTGAAATTCAGATTGGCAACAGTGATATTTTTTGGAACTGTTATGTTGTTGCTTAAAAACGATACTAGAATTTTGAATGAAAATAAGTTGATGTGAATTTGATAATATTATCTATAATGTAATAAGATTTAATTTTATAGTAAGTTTGTCTGCATTTTATTTTTGTTGACGCACGAACACAACAAAGCTGATAAAAAACACATCCTTATAAAGTTCAATGCGATATTACTCTTAATTATTTAAAATTTTGTAATTATTACTATCGTGAAGCAAACGGAATTTTAGAAAATAACTTGTTTAATTTTGAAAGCTTAAATGAAGAAAAACAAAACTGCCATTGTTCAAGATATCACTTCAAAAAGAAAGATTAAATTAGTACGCCATAAACAGAAATAAATCACGTGCAACTTCCGGAATATTCGAAAGAAGAATATTTTTAAAGAATGTTGCCAATAAACGTTTCTGTTCATTCATTTTTATTTATTTATCTAGTTCAAGTTATTAAATTGTGGTCAGTGTATATTTAATCATTTTTAAAATTAGGAAGTAAGCATAGAAATTTTCTTTTGGATATTTTTAATATGCAATAAATATCCCGATTTATATATAGACTTCTCGTTTCCATTATGGTATATTTTTGGAAATTCAATGATTCATTTCCTTCACCAAATTTCAAAATAAATGTCAGTTAGATTGGCATTTTAACGATTACAGGTTACTCCCTGCAATTTTATTACTCATCCCGTATTCATGCATTTTTTGAAATCGATTTTGATTCATTTCAAAGTATTGAAAAATTTAGAAATTTCGTATACTTATAACAATTCACTATTTTTATTTTTATAACAATTCTAAATTCTCCAATAATTGACCAATTTTCTTAAATTGTAATTTAATACCAGTTACGCCATCTGGTAATGACTTTGAGAAAATTGAGTTGAGATTAATTTCGAGGTTTTTAGAAACTATTAAAATATATATTAAAAACAATCTAAGCAATAATTAAAATAAAAAAGAGTTGTTATTTTTTTATTACTAACATAAAAGTATGGCTATTAAAGATTCTTTTATTAAAATTATTTTCTATTATATTTTAAATAAGGAGATTTTAAATCGGAAAGAATAAACTCCAGAGATATCAGATATTTTTCTTCCTTCTAAAAGGCGAATATTATCAGTGCTTTGGGATCTGTTTAAAATTCACAGACTTTATTCATATATGAAAAGAGCGCACTCAGAGGAATTAAAAATTCGCCTTTTTCAGCATTCTAAAGGGATTGCTTAAAAATGAATAACAATGGCTTTATGATCATATATTACAAAACAGGAAATACTTAATCTTATTCAAAATTTATATCGCATCGCCTTCCACATGAATGCTTTTAAAAGAACAAGTTAGACTAAGCTTTCCGCTAGAAAAAAGAAAAAAGAAAAAAAAAACCTTTCATCATTGAAAAAAAAAGATACTTGCTTGAGTTGAATGCTGATATCCGAGGGCCTCTTTCTTATTTTTTGACATCTAATACGTTATAAAGTAACAATATTTCTGGTATAGAGGGAGGCAAGGATAAACAGACCTTTCTTACTAAGCTGGTAATGCATACAAATACGCTAGAGATTATCAAAATCTTGAGTATTTTTTGTTGCAGTTTCTCTATACGATATTTATTTGATGTCAACATCTGGAGAATTACGCTTTTCTTTCTCTAGTTATATCGATAAGTTTTTTTTTATCTCCTAATATACAGAGTGATATCTCTTTTAAATATTTTTCTTTTGCTTAGTTTGTAAATTATCATACTGCAATGCCGAGTTGAAGTACATTTGAACATGAATTATTATTATTTATTCCATATTTATTATTAATTTAACATTTTTCTTCTGTCTTTCACGGTGTACTCCATTAATTCCGTTTCATATTATTGGGAGGGATTATATATATATTAGTTGCATGAATATAACTCTGGTCACGAACTGGTTAGAATGTCACGAATATTTTACTAATTATGATTAGGAAACTGGAAAACGCAACTGCAAATTTTTTCAGAAGTACATTTTCTGATTTAAATAACATCAAATTAATTATTTTTGCCATTTCCAGCGTTTTTACAATTAAATATATATAATATCATCTTATGGTTTAAAAATTGACCATTGATGCCCAATTAGAAGGATAAGCTTGTAAAGTTATAAAAAATATGGGAAATGTTTAAAAATTAGAAAAAAAAAAGCGAGATAAGTGTTGTTTCAAGAGCTGAAACTGAAAAAAGATTACAATTTAATCATGATAATTTTCTTTACATTGATATAATTTGCAATTTAACTAGCTTGATTTAATTTAAAATTTATTCAGCGTGATTTAATTTACAGTAATTTAATATACAGTTTAATCAAAGAAACTTAATTTATAATTTAAACAGAGCGATTTGTTTGCATTAATTTATAAATTAATTAACAATTTAAATCATGTATGTGTATATAATATGTGTAATTAATGACGTTTTTAATTAATTTACATTGTACACGTTAAATTTTGAAATACATCTGAAGCATTCGATAAATGTTATAGAGATACACATACTTGAAAGGAAATGAAATTTTTTATTATTTTTCAAAGAGTATTCTCTATAAATAAATCATATCGAGATTTTCCGTTTGCTCAGTAGAAATTCGATGAACTTTGAAATATTTCACAGAAGTATTGTGTTTTTACATTGCAATAATGATAAATCAAAAAATATATGAAATTTAAATGCTATTAAAAATAGAGAAAAATAAAAATAAAAGCAAAATATCAAAAAAATGACATATAATTTAGTCTTAAAACTAAAATAATTCAGAACACGAAAATTTGCTTGAACTATACATATACATTCTTTACAATGACAAATTATTAATACTTACTAAAATAATATTTCTAATATGGAATGTTAACGCCTCAGTTAGATGTAAATTTATATTTATTATATAATATACATCTAAACAACGGTGTATTGTATATATTTTCTTCAAAATTAC
The DNA here is from genome assembly GCA_026543865.1 of Argiope aurantia. Lineage (NCBI taxonomy): Eukaryota > Metazoa > Arthropoda > Arachnida > Araneae > Araneidae > Argiope > Argiope aurantia. Next base: position 15,712 of record JAPMOR010003534.1, on the reverse strand, counting down.
ATCCATTAAAATATTATATATATATATATAAACAAAAGCAATGAGTTTCGAATAGAATTATAAGGTGACGGAAATATGCCCTAAATTGTAATTATATTTTGAAATAAATATTTATTGAGAAGCATTTGTAATTTAAATAGTTCTCTGCAATTTAAATAATTCTTTAAGAAATCTTTGAATTTTATTCGATGCCATTTGACGAAAAAGGTAGATGCGAAAAATATGACGAAACTTATAATCATAACGATTTAAGGCAAATTAAGTTGACGTAATGTATTTAGAATTTCCGAATTAGATCTTAATAGAAGACTATCAACATTTTATACAGTAAAATTCTATTCATAGAATTTAAATTCAATCAGGCCGATATAGAATTTCAGAAAAAAATTAGAAAAGAAATGAACCAGATTTAGGTAAAATGCTTTTAGTTCATGAAACTATGTTTAGCAAAAAATGTTACAAAAGTAAGAAATACCGTAAGATGAACATAAAACGAGAAATAAAATTAAATTATTTATGGAGATTCATAATGCAGACATACATATTACACTCACATGAACAATACAATATACGTATGTACCTTATTTTAGTTTCTAAGAATAATTTATTTGGAAAGATAAATTATCCACATCACTGACCATGCCCCCACTATAAATTGTTATATTTTCAAGTGTTAAATTTTTTTTCCATTTTACTCTTCAAAATTCGCTTAAAATATTTGGATATTTATTTATATTGCCATAATTAATTTTAATTCTATTTTAACTGAACATTGACTTTTAGTCCGCTGTACTTCATCAAAATAAATAAATGATATTTAAAATTCCAATAGTAAAATAATTAAAGAATCAAGAGCCCACAATCTTGAAGATCCGCAATGTACTTTTATTAAATAAAATACAATTTATAATTTACATAATCAGTTGCAGCATCAAACACTAAAACGTGATTGCCAACACGCTATAAGTCACAATAGTAGAACCCATTGTCAGAAGCAGACTTCTATTAAGCTGGAACAATCCATAAGCCGTAAAGTATATATCTAATTTGAAATCTTTAATAAATAAAAGTAGCTGCTCTTTTTCATAAAGATTATTTATATTCATTTTGAAACTAGCTCTGACGAGGTCCATTTTCAATAGTTTCCACATCTTACAAAAATCTGCGAGTTTCGAAGCTGTTAGTGTCAATCTCAGATAATTGCCGGCTGTCCAAATAAAAATAACAATACAGAGGAAAGCTCGGTACAAGAATTGGAATGTATAAAATTTAAATGCATTAACCATGACAACGTTTATAAAGTTTACGAATACCAGGATGTTAGCTATGAATGTGCTTAAAGACAGAGTTTCTTCAAGAAAACTATGCAGCTGTTCAGCTCTTGAAATTGATAAAGTTGCTTCAGATAGACTTGTCGAAGATATATTTTTAGTTAATTTTCTGTGAATTTCTAGCAACACATCTTCAAGAACATTTTCATAAGACAAATATATAAAATTAAGTAGATCTGTGCATAGCATTGATGCTATGAAAAAATAAGCCACATAAATGGTATTAAATATAATTGTAATACATTTTACAGGACTCGGATATTCGTTTAAATATTGCATAAGAGGAGGCTGCAGTTTACTTTTTATTTCATCATAGCTTCCAACAATAGTTATGAAACTCAAAAATGTATAAATAAACGGAATTATCATATTTATAATCCAAGCCGGAATAATTTTATTCCTAGTGCTAACGTATGGTTTTGAAGCATGTTCTCTTCTAAACTTTTCAATACATGATATTAAGCACAGTATTTCACATTGTTTAAGCTCCAGAGATAGTCTTAAGATCATCAATGCCATTGAGGAAGCAGAGCAAACTATAATAAAAATAATTTCGCTTCTTGGATATATAAATATAAGGAAAAATATATTATAACACTCTAGAAAGAAAAAGAAAACTTTTAACAGTATGCTCGTGCTTTTTTTGAATAAGTCATTCGCATTTACGATAGTTGCACTTTGCACACCATAAAAGGATGTTCCAATTAAATGGAATGCTTGCAGATATATCTTGAAATCTGATTGGAGAGTCATTATATAAAGTTCTCCAGTCTATTTATATCAATATTATTTAAAAGCATCACAATATTACTTTATATATTAAAACGTAATGAAATAACTCTCTCTGTAGACTCTGGTAGATCACAGCGTAATAATCACCACCTTTAAAATATTATTACATTTTATTGAAAATCCTGTTTTTAGATGTGTTTAACTAATTACTTGTAAAAGTCCTTGGCTATCTAATTAATTTCATCATTTAATTAAAAATATTCGTTGAATTTCATAAATTCCTGAATAATATCTTCCAGATAAAATGCTTTTAAGTAAATGAGTGAACAATGGGTAAACACATTACACTTTTTGCAATGACTTTGAAGTATCACCAGGCAATTGTAAAATGTAAACATGATATAAAAAACTGCAATGTTTGAATATATTAATAAATTTAAATTTACTTAATGTTTTTCAGAAACGTGCAAACTCGTTTTGTTTATCTATAAGCAAAAGGGTTCAAATAATTTAGAAAGACAATGCAACATAATCTCATTCATGATCTCCATATGGTTTTCTACTTGATCATTCGAAAACAATTGTCCTGAATTTCCATATCCAGAATTACTTCCAATTATAAGCAGCTCGTGTCATGTCTGAAAAACCAATTACATTAAATGCATGCCTTAAATAATACAAGAAACAAACAAATGTAAATAGTTATGAAATTTGTTTTAAAAGATTACATGCATCGCAAAGAAAATTATGGCAACCGAATATATGCTTCATTTTTAATAAAACTACAATGTGCATGAAAAAGTGTTTCGAATTTTAAATAATTGTCAAATTATAAGAATATGTTAAATTGTAAGAATACAGTTAAAATTAAATAATTAAATAAAATGCAACTAAGTAGACCATAAAAAGGGATTTATATTATAAACTATTTATTACTGTGGTTGAATAATTATTTAATACTGGAAGTTCACTAAAGCGTACCTGCATAGAATGGATTGAAAAAGATATAGCATAGAATCTGCTACTTTTATTTATATGCTATTTTAATAATTATTATTAATCGTTAATATAAGACATGTAAAATGAATTACTTCTTGATAAATGAGACTTTCTTAGACAGATAAAAGTGTGTTTTATACAATTGTTAATACTTGATAAAATTAGTATTAAAAAAGAAATTATAAATAAAGGAATATCAACATTCCGTTAAATTTGATTGGAACTATTTGGTATGATTACAATTAATGGTAGTTATTGACAATAAATAATTTTTGATAAAAATAAATAAAAATTATTCTGATTTAAATAAATAATAAATTTTTGATAATATTATTTAAAGTAAAATAATAATCAAACTCAATAGTATGTATAAAATTTAATTAATAAAATTGGTATTTTATAACAAATAAATACCTTTTTAAGGAGATATTTTATTCAAACAAATATATTATTTAGGTAAAATTTACTTGATCGGATTAGGTAAATTTTTACTAGATTATATTTTCTGTATTAATAAGTTTTTATTTTAGAAAATAGTATTTTTTATTCATAAATATACTTACTTCTGATGTAAAAATTATGTCCATGCAGTTCTAATAGCTTCCTATATTTTTTGCATTGAAATGTTTACTCAATATATTACTATAAGGAACTGTATAGCTATATGGAGCTTTTTACTGAGTTCAGCAATATCTAATTAGAAGTTTCCTACTATCTTTGTAACTATTTGATTTTTGCATTTGGGAAGCTCAAATATCATATTATACAGACAGATACAAAACCTCGTTACAATCGACATAACATGATAGAAATATTCATATATTATATCATTTAAAATTTATTTACTTCAGGTGTGCAAGCAATGCTTATCGCAATTCTCTTCCTAACATTAATAATGGCAATAGTAGTTTTTGGTCCCAAACACGTTCACAGTATTCTCAGAAACAAAAATTATAGAGTCAAATGAATTAAACGTTAATCAGAAATGTTTTTCGAAAATTCACATCATATATTATTTTGTTTTTGTGGTTTAACTCAATATAGCATAATAATAAAGACACTATAATGATAGCTAACTGGTGAGGATATCAATGAAATGCGTTTATATAAAAACCATTGAAAAATATTTAAAATAGAATATATTTACATATATATTCATTGAACTTTATCGAAAATGTTCTACAATTTTATTCAGATAACATGCGCTATAATTTGGAATCATATTTTCAGCCCGAAAACTTATTTTTCAGTTCTGTTAATATTCACCTCAAATTAAAGTATCACATGTACCACAATAACTACGAGTCGTAAATTTCACATCAACAAGTTCATTTAGAAACTGTTCATATTCCACATCATAAAATATTTAGATTCTTGTACAAATCAACTTTTTCTTTAAAAAAATAAGAACAAAAAATTTATAAAGTAAAACATCCATTTTTTCTTAATTTTGAATTAGTTGAGTTTGATATTCTTTGCGGATTATTCAAATAGTTGTCATTTTTTATAAAATATTAAGGAGAATTTAAGAACACTCACTATTGCTCACAAAAGTAATTCGAAATATATTCCTTCTTTATACTGGAAGCCTAATAATAAAGCGGGAAAACTGTAGAAAATTCTTTTTGGCAAATAATTGAAGATTTCACACGCTATAGTTCTTCAAAAAAAAAAAAGACATTCAATGTCTTCATGATTTTTCGCCTGTGAACTTGTTTTTATTATTGTAAAATTTTTCAAATAAGGTAAAAATCATAAAATAAAATTTCGATAACAACTTTTTATCACATAATCTCTATATAAACAATTGATACAAAGCATTAAAATCCATATTTGATGTCAACGAACTCCGAATTTCTAGATATATTATCATCAAATGTCATAATAAAAATTCAGATTTTTGCAGTATATTATCAAATTTCAGATATCTTTTCCAAACTCGGTTAATATTCTGTAATATTCAGGAAATCGAAAACTCCTGAAAATACATCACAGCATTCGAATTCAAACTCACTTAATATTAGAAAATGTAGTTCCAATATCCATAAATGCAAGCCAAAATAAAAATTTTAATTATTATATATTATTCTTGAAATCTGTGAAATATTTGCATATTTTTTCTTAAATACGTTTGAAATATCAATTTAAAGACAATCTTTTCTAAGTTCTTTAAGTGGCGTTTTGAATAATAAAGTAAATAAAAAGAATTATGTTGGCTTACAAAAAATTATATTGAAGAAAATGAAGAATTGGTGACATAATTCATACTTGATAAAAATATTATCAAATGTAAAAATTACCTGGCCAGTTTCATATTAAATGAATCATCGCTGATGGTAAAACCATGTATTATTTATTGTCTGTAAGAAAACTTTAATTTCGGTACATCTTTTGCTCAACTATAAGCTAGATAATGAATATGCTCAGCATTTGAATGATAAGACACCTTTGTTAAACTGATTCTAAAAAGTTAATGCTATCATATGAATCGGTATGTTATCAATTGCCTTCAAATGGGATTTTGATGTAAAATTATCTTTCAATTTTAGGTACAATATATATCAAATCAAGTCTTATCTTACGACATTGAAACAGCTCTGATCAAACATGTTTATCTTTTTTTAAACAAACAGACAAGTTCTTTCGTTATTACTTCTTCGCAAATTACATCATAAATACAGAAAAAAAAATGAAACAACTCCATAACTTTTATGAATATGTGTATTTTTGTTTATCATTTTGACAGGATTATGTTGGTCATTAATTAGTACATCATTAAATAAATCTTTTAATTAATGAATAAAATAGAAATTATCCCAGATTCTTGGGCTAAAAATATTTTTTTATGTTTCAAATTCTGAAAATATAAAATAGCAATTCAACTGTTGAAATTACGTGGAATAAATATAGTATGTGAGAAAGTGAAAATATATTTAATAATATCATTGTATAGAATCCTAACACTAAATCACAACATTCTGAAACTTTTATTTTAATATAAATTTAAAAAAAACCTATTCTGCTAATATATTTCAATATCTTGTACTTTCTCAAAAAATTACTGAAAGACCTAACGACTTTAAAAAAAATTAGTAATAACCTTATTTTTTTTAAAAATAAGGTTATTACTAATTTTTATAGAATGAAGCAAAATTTAGTTAAATCTCGTAAATGGCAATTTAAATTTACTTTGACAACATGCAATACAAAGTCAGATATTTTCAGTAGTAAACCAATCAAAAACTCATGCTTAGGTCTTGTTATTAGGTACCGTCAGTCAAAGGTACCAATTATTCTCTTTTTTTATATTGAATTTACTATTTAATGTGAATGAAAGCGATTTAAAAAAAATATGATGCCTATTTGTACTCTGAAATTCCATACGCTTAAATCGCAAACCATTTAATAAAGAATTTCTATTTTCATCGATTGTTAAAAGAGGTAGTCAGGTTGAAGTCAATTAATTAACGGTAGACTTCAAAGTAATTTTCAAGTTAATGAAGAATTTTTAAATATTAATAAAGTAAAATGAATCTTTTTATGCATTTTCTTTCCTTAGCTTTAGTTACTTTTAATTCAATTTATTTAGCAAGTATTGGACGCCGTTAAGTAGTTAGGTTTTTCAAATAAGTGTATGCTTAATTTAAATAGGTGTTTTTTATTAACAAACAATCTTTTATTTAATGCCTTGTTCGGAAACTTTGTCTAAATTCTTTCCTATGTCCCATAGTATTTGCAACCAAAATTTGTTGATCTATCTAATATTTCATATTCTTAAAGGAAAAATTAGATTTGCTGATTAATTTTTATGCATTTAAGCAACTATTATTACATATTTGTTATTATAATGCACGCATCAGAAATCTAAAAGAAAACTAAAAATAGAATTTTGGTTTTCCTTATTCAGTCTTCCATTACTAAATTAATTTTTTTCAGAAGAATCCTTAACGATTATATTTAAAGAAAAGAAATTGGAAATCGAAGAACATTAAACAAGTTTAAACATTTGTTATTTTTGGAATGAATAAATTCTGCATTTCACGAAAGAAAACCGCGAATGAAAGAAAACATAAATCACTGGAACACATTGCAACATTAATATTTGCATAAGTATTAAAGAAAACAATTTATCTAGGGACAAGTTATGGAAAAATATGAAAATTGAAGTAAAAACATTGTTTAACAATAATGCAGAATTCCAAACGATTTTATTTATATGCACTGAAATTAATTTATTCTTGATGAAAACGTTGCCAGCTTGGGAATAAAAAACTTGTTTCGAATTATAAATAGGAAAAAAGTTAAAGTACGACAGCAAATAAATAATGCAGTTTCTTGGGTTCAAAATAAATATAAAGTATTTCTAAAACCTAGTTAATTTAGATTTAGAAAATAGATCTGTTTTGAAATGATAAGTAAAATAAATGACTTTTAAAAAATCTCATGGATTTTGCTTGGAAAAGTATTAACATTGACATGTTTCTGTTTCATATAGCATATTAAAAAATTTGAACAATGTTATATACGGGTCTTCAGTTATTTTATTTTAGTTTTAGTTATTTACTGCGGTTTAATGACATGCAAAATGACATCATTATCCGGCATCGATATCACTTGTTCTTTCTTCATTGTATATTTTTATTCATTATTTTATAATGAATCCGACTGAAATAAATTTAAATTATTATTTTTAATTCAAGAGTAATATTTATTTTGCATGAATATTAATGTTCCGATGAAAGATTTATTATCTTTTAAATGTCTAAACTGATATTAATTGTGTTGGAAAATACTGGAGTTACTGACCTGGCTTTTTTTTCGTATAAGAAGTGTTAAAAACGTATTGCAATCTTAATTAAATTCAAATTGAAGATTTTGACTTATCTCCACATAATACTAAAACAATTTTTCAAACTCAAAGTGATCTGATTCAAATAAAGCCTCGAACTCCAAGTTTTTGAAGATTAAATTACTTTCTCTGCATTTCGTATAAGAGAAAGTTAAAAAGAGTTATATTTATTATTGATTGAGAATTTTTTTTCCCTGCTAAAGTATTTTCACAATTCAAGAGGTTTATATTATGGGTCGATATAAAATAATCCTATTATAAGATAGTAACAGTTTTGTATTACCAATTAGAATATTAGCTTAGAAATTTATCTAGAAATAAAATAATTACTTAAACAATCTAAAATGAAAGATTCCTTTTATATATAATAATTTGTTTGAAAATATTTTTTTTGGTGAAATTTTTTTTCTGCACTTTTTTCTAGTCGAATTTTTCCCTAGTTAATTATTAAGGTAGAAATGTCCCCATTATATCACAATACAAATATTGTTATCAATTTAATAAACGAGCTTATCTCAAAGGCTTTATAATTTAGATAATGGAAATTTCTTTATCTCAATAAAAACACAACAAATCCATTAATAGACATTTTAGCAAAAGATTTGATAGTGGATTTCTGCTTTGTGGGAAAATTCTAGAACCTCAAATTTCCATTCAGTTCTTGACAAAGTGATTGCATTATTCTCTAAGTGTGGAACTTCCAAATCAGTATTCTTGTGTGCGTTCTTATATTCAAAAAAGGAATTGCGATTTCCTTTATTTATTATTTTGAAGATATGGTCAAAGAAAAAATATTTGTAAGTTTTTATAGCTGCAAGATTATATTGGGAGATGATTTTCTTTGAAAATTCAGCACCAGATATATCAAACTGTTTTTCATTTTCTAGTTATTAGAAGCAAGATTTAACATCAAAAAGATTTTTCTCGTTTTGACCAATCATCATGATTCAACCATTTATACATTATTTCAAAATTTATAAATACATGATTTACTTCTGATGATTTTGAACGATATCAAGCTTCATTTCGAGTGAATGCGTATTAGTAAGTTACTGACTTTATAACTTTATGGTTCAAGTAAGTTATGCAATTCAAGCTTGTAAGATTGATTTAATGATTCTGCATTTCATAATAGTCCTTCATTCTATTTATCACGGATTGAAGTCATAAATCTATTATTTAATGTTTCTATGATTTATGTTAGTAGTTTATGATATTCATCGCACATTCAAGTCATAAATCTATAATTTAATGCTTCTATGATTTATGT
>JAPMOR010003516.1:46288-65821 GCA_026543865.1 Argiope aurantia | reverse complement strand
AAAAAATAAGCATAATGCATAGTAAAATGAACAGATAATCGATAAGGCTCCAAAAACAGTACAAATTATATATTTTTCAAAATGTGAAGCATAAAAATATTTTGCTGCAAGAGCTATTAAAACTAAGTTATATATAAAAAAAATTCATTGAAAATTTTAGAAAACCATTTATCTCGACAAACCACTTAGTAGACATAAACGGTTATTATGAAATAACTAAAACAGTTGCTGTTACGAAAATGTTTTAAAAGAAATAACTTTCCAGTATTTTGCTATCTAAACACAGATACGTTTATATTTTTCATATAACAATTTATTAACACTAAACTACCGAATGCAATTTACAAAATTGGAATCATGATTTGAGGTGAAGTCATTGTTGGGTGGTCAAACAAAACTTCATTTGTCCTATAGAGAGATTTATTGTTGGGATTTACAAACCCGCTGACAGTTATCTATCAGCGATTTAAGCCGAGTGAGCGTCTCGTGTTTTTTCAGTAGCGCCAACTAGGACCAAGTGTGCGTCTTAGCTACTTCAGACGTCGCTTTCACTTGCACAATCCCTTTTTACAAGGGGGGGGGGCCATTCACACACCTTACAGACAGAATACAGAGGAGGAACAACTATGCCCGAACCGGGATTCGAACCCAGGAAGCCAGATTACGGGAAAGACGCGCGCTACCCCTATGCCATGACGCCGTCGAAGAGAGATTTAATAACCGAAAGGTAAGAAATACAGGATCATTTTGGTAAACTGTCTAATACTATCAATGACGATTTCATTTCAATACAAGATAATGTTAGATCTGCTTACGCTAAATCATTATATTTCGATTGAACTGATTACCATCTCTCTCTCACCTGATCTTGTTTTTCTCACGTTTTAGACATTACCGTGAAATACGGGTTGTTGTTCTCTTTTTCCTCATTCCCTCCTTTCTAACTGAGCTGAAATAATGACTATTCCATGCAAACTCTTTGCTTCACATTTAAATATCAGGATTCAGAATTAGAAACGACAGGTGTCTTAATAAATTCCATTTATTTCTCTCTTTTTCCTCACAAAATTGTTAACATTTTTTTTTCCTACAATAATTTCAAAATGCATATCGAATTAGAAAAATCAAAAAGCTCAAGCTCAAGCAAACAGTATAATGACGCAGTTTTATATTCACATTGCCATTTATTCAAAATGTGCAAAAATTGTGGGTCCCTTTAAATGATTCGTTTTCTGTTTCTGTAAAAATAAAAATAAAAAAAATCCTGGAAGAAGATTCCACTCCGCTTTGGTTCGTTAATTAGTTTTCTGTTCATTAAATATTTAAATCTTTTACCGTTGACTTAAAAAAAAAGAACTCGGTAATTAATTTTTACAGTTTTAACTTGCCGATTTTTACCTCAAATGATCCAAAATTTGCATTTAAGTATCTAAGAGATACAAATAATTAATTAATTTTAAACAGTAAGAACGACTAAAAAGTAATTGAGGTTTGAAACGGAAAGTATACAGAAAAATTCTTGATATTCGAATTTTGTTCATTTCCATTTAAAGCGAAGTTAGTTTAAGAATTCTAAAAATTTCTTTTGAAAATATAAAAATTGCACGTGTTTTCAACATTTTGCTGTTTTGTTTGGCTATTATCAACATTGTATGCGTTCTGTTTACAGATGGTTATCCACATTGTTTTAGAGATTATGAAACATGCGTTTGACAATGCATTTACCTGAATATTTATTTTTAGTTGCAGAGAGTACTTTTTTATTTGTTCAAATAGGCATGATACACGTAGTGGATTTTTAAAATGTATCCTTGTTTACATATTCCAAATTATGAACCAATGTATTAACACGAAATATATTTTTAAATTTAAAGAATTTTCATTGTAATGAAATTTAATTATTAATCAATTTTTATCCTAGAATCCAGTGTTTAATCATTTATTTTAACATTCAACATTTTAAAGATATGTTAATTAGCAATTCCAAATACAAAATAAGTTTTCATTATTTTCTATTTGTCCAATGTATTTAAGAAATTAATAAAAAGGTTTCTTTATTTGTATTACTCGCATGAACAAACTTAAAAGAACAAAACAAACATTTTTTCATTTTATTTTAGAAATGGCATTTCAAGTAATGAAGCTCAGCATGATTTAAAACTTTCCTAGAAAAGAGCTATTTAAGTATTTGTAAAAATTTATCTACTTCCTGCTAATAAGCATGGTTGATGCATATGTAATGTAAGTAAGTTTGTTGAATAATTTTTAAACTAATGAAACATGTTCGTTATTTTTAAGTTCGGTAAAAGGACGGATAAAATGTGATTTTAAGAAACGCTTTTGAACTACTAAGAGTCTCATCTTATAATAAATTGAACGACATTTCCAGGCACTTTCAAATTTTTCCGTAATATTTTTCTGTTTTATAGGCAATTTTAATGAAACATGTGTAGTTTTATTATTTGCTCATTTTTATCATCATGTGTAAGACTGTTTTCCTTAATAGTTTCGTATTCGTAATAATGAGCAGAGTTAATCAAGTAGGAAGCTTTCGGATTTCAAGAATCAGGGATTTAAGACCCGATTTTAAGGAAGATTCCAGTCCAGACCTGCTCCTTATTAAATCAACTATAGAGAATGAAATATTCTCGCAATGCTATTGCTCAGAAGTCGTCCTCGACATTTGATTGCGGATCAAAGGTGTTCTTGAATGAACATTCGGATAACTGTAAAAAATGACAGTAACCAAACAAAACTAATTTTATTTGAATGAAAGTAGCTACATATCTAACTTTAAGAAATTCATAGGTGAGTTTCTGAGTTGATTCATTTTTCCCGAAAAAAAATTCAAAATATTTGACATGTAATCGTCGCAGTGACAGCTCAACTTCTTCTCTTTCCAAACCACTTTTTCTCATATCTTGAAATCTTCAGATCTCGCGTTCTATTTCCATTGCTTTAATATTGAAATTTCTATTCGATTTTAAAAAAACAAGAAAAATTTGAGGGGGGGAGGGTTATTCTGCCAGTTTTTCTAAGAGAAGTCTTTGAAAGGAGTTTCAAAATAATATCGAATTTATCCAAAATATTATATAACATATTGTAAAGTAAAGTGTATAAATCACAATAAATTTTTTTGTGTGTATTTGCCACTTGCTATTTTCAAATCTATTTAATGCATCCTTTGGATAAATATTATGACATTCTAGATGCAGCAGTATATAGATCCATAATAGATCTGTCTAAATTCCTCAGATATAATGCAAAATAAAAACTGGCGAAATTATATCTGTGTTTAAGGATGAAGAACTGATTTTTGGGCTGGTGGTAGGGTTTCGTAATTGTTTTAGGTGTATTATTCTCCAAAGTTATCCGGTGGTGCACGGCGAAAGATGACCGACAAACTCTATAATAGATAACAATGCTTTTTTTAACGAAAAAAAGATAGCAAAAACACAGGGAAACTCATTCACAAAGTACAGCACCTGGAGAAATTTACAAGAAGGCAAAAATCAGCAATGAGAGTGCAGCTAGAAAGCTCCATCCGCAATCATTTCTTCAGAAAGAGAATTCGTGCTCATGCAGGCGATTCCATTTATATAGTTTCCGTGGAAGTGTATAATTTTTTTTAGAAATATCTATCAAATATCAACTTTTAATAGAAATGTCACCACAATTCTTGTATTTACGAAAATCTTCATTTATATCGCCAAATCTGTTCCCAAAGCGCCAAGATTGTTATCTGTCGTTGACTTATCATCCATTAAAAGTATCTGTGAATCTCTTTCCCTTAATATGAGATTAACTGTGCAGAGAATCTATATTACAGGTTTGTTACAGCATAGATGATCATTCAAAAATATCAAATATAGAATAAAAGAAATTTGCATTGCTTTCTTTGTTTGAGGGCCATTACTCTTTCTCTAAGCAGTGTCTGCTTAATATTAACCCTATCCAACTCTTCCTAATATTCATTCATGACTGCAAATCAATGCAAAGATTTAGTTTCCGAATTATTACTCACAGACTTAAGATTCGAGTATATCAAGAATCCAACAGATGCCCGAGTGTATCTAGAAAATTATGATTTTGTGAAACTTCTATCAAGTTAATCTAATGACTAATTGATTTAGCGCAGCCCCTCAATTTATCACCGGTAAATATCGGGCCCTACGGATAATGCTGAGTATACTTAAATGCAGAATAATTCAATACCCCAAAGGATAAACGGGAATTATTTACTTGATTGAAGTTTACTTGCGTAAATGACGCAAAGTTGGAAAATGACTAAGTCGTCATCTGAATATGAATCAGCGAATTCTGCTAATTGATTACAATGCCATTCTTGTAATTGTGATGGATATTAATATGAGTTGAACTGAGTTATAGTGAAATAAATCCTAAGAAACTTTTGAAACGTAATTTTAATCCTAAGATTTATTAGCTGCGTTTGTTATTAAATGATTAAGTGAAATAGCTTTAAAAAACTAGATTTAAAAAAAAAGAATCTCTCTTATTGTATTAGAAAGGCGTATTGTGACTATGTTTTATTATATAAATATAATTGTATTGAATGAATGCAGTATGCTATAAGGGAAGAATTATGACGATGCATTAAATGTAATTAAAACTATACCGTTTGCACTTGAACTGAAGTTTCATCTTGGATCGTTAAGCATAGATTTAAAAAATAATAATATCAGATACTCAATTTCATAAACTCTGGAAATTCGGGTTTGAATATTCCTCATTCTCATTACTTTTTCTTATTGTGTTGTGACTTATGGCACTTCACAATCCCGCTGACAGTTATCTATCAGCGATTTAAGCCAAGTGAGCGTCTCTTGTTTTTTCAGTAACGCCAACTAGGATCAAGAGTATGATTTGGCTACTTCATGTGTCACATTCGCTTGCCCAATCCCTTTTTACATGGGTCACCTTCACACAACTCACAAATAGAACACAGAACAAGAACAACCATACCCGAACCGGAACTCGAACTCAGGACACCTGATTACGGGGAAGACGCGCTACCCCTATGCCATGACACCAGCTAACTTTTTCTTTAAAAGCTAAACTATTCAGTAAAATAAATATCACAGCTTCGGCAAATAGTTTCTTTTATCGCCTTTAAAACACCTGAGAGTCGGTGATTAAATTTCTTCAATTAATACACTGAGTATATACAGGATTTATTAATTAAGTAAATGTGCCGCTTTTAGTTGAATTCTTCCGAAGATATTTAAATTTGCATATATCACAATAATGATTTGTGGGTGGAGAGGACACATCCATCTCCAGTACCTCATCTCCAACAAATATGTTGTGCATAAATACAGCGAGATAAGCAATAAATTCCTTTAATAAATTAGCGGTAGTAGTCTCCCTAAAGGTTTTTCGCGTATTCTCTAATACACTTGTCGCGCCAGAGAACACCTTGCATGGCATTGGCGTACAATAGTTACGAAATATTAAGTTCGGCATGAATTTGGCATTTTTCCTGAATCTATCCTGTCATCATTTTCGAGTTATTTAGAGATTAATCCCTGCCTGGAGGTTAATAAAATCTGAAAATCGAATTTGTGCCTTAGACACGTTTCTCTCAACCGATTGAAAACAAAGATTTGCAACAAAACTGCACCTGTAGTCACAAAATCCCATACCAAATTTGATATATTTATGTCATTTCCTTTAAGAATTATCGCGTTTAAATGTTTCTGAATGTATCCGTAATGCTCAAAATGTGACATCTGTCCACATTATAGATGCTAAATGTGTCTGCCATCTAGTCCTTTCCGTTTTGTAGTTATCACGTTAAATTATATTCCAACAGGTGGACATACGTACTTCCTCTTAACGGGTTTTGCTCATCATTTGGCAAAAATCTACAAATTTCCTGTTAAGACCATATGCCACATTTCATCCATCTAGCTAAAATATTTTTTGAGTTAACTTTGTCACAGACATACAGACGGACGGGCGTTTTCCAAAAGTGTGTTTTTCGAGCTTAGAGAAGACGTGGATATTCGCCAAAATCTCGAGTTCGAATTGCTATACTTTCTCTATACTACGCATACGAGAAAGTAAAAATCAACAATGGTTAATAAGGTAACTCTACAAATGAAGATAATAACAAAAAATAATAATTGTTGAATCATAATTATATAGGATAATTATATTCTGGATGCAATCGAAGTTGATTTCGGGAACTGCGAATTGTCGTAAATTCTTAGAGGGAGAATCCTAGAAAACACCAAGAAACAAAAGCTGAAATCCGAACTGGAACTACAGCGAAAACAAGAATTGAATACTGAAATAAAGGGTTCTTATATTATTGGCTCAAGTGCGACACAAAATGTTATTTCTTGCTCAAAGAAATGCAACCCTCACAGAGTTCAAACTATTTTAATAAAGGTGTTTTAAAGGTTAATAACGTTTTTCTTAATTGTGTGTGTGTGTGTGTGTGTGTGTGTGTGTGTGTGTGTGTGCGTGCGTGCGTGAGCGCGTGCGTGCGCGCGTGTGTGTGTGTGTAGACGTTTTACAGGCAAGGCCATTTGACCTAAAGCCGCCAAATTTGACACATGTGTACCTTGAAAGTTGAAAATGTGCACCTCGAAACGACTTCTTTTTAGAATTTTAATTAATTAAAATTAAGCGAAAGTTTGTTGGTGTAAATTAACAGATTATGAATAAAGAAAAAAAATCAATAGAAAATCAATCTAGAAAGTTGATAGGATTATCCAGAAGATATTGTAGTGAATGCCTATCATAAATCGTATAAATCTATCATAAATCATATCACATATCTGTAAACTACAGACTCCATCTAGGTTGTGTGTGGCGTAATTGCCGAGCCGCGATCATCATCTGGGTATGCTTCTAAAAAAGCTATTCACTCTCCTTCTCTTCGGAACACTCTCTCTCGCACTGCCTCAGTGAAGATAGTAGTTTACAGATATCTGATATGATTTATGATAGATATATATGATTTATGATAGTCATTTACTACAATATCTTTTAAAACATGAAATATTCTGTCATATCTTGTATAATAAAGATATAAAGATTAATTCATGAAAGTCAACATTAATCATAATTCTCTCAACATTTATTCCCATTGAAAATATATTTGCATATACTTTGACATTTATCACAAAAATCGTTTCAAAAAAGTGACTTAAAAGAATAAAATCATATATATATAAACTTCTTTCAATAAGAAATAAATTTCATAACATTCATGTAATGTTGTTATTGGAATGAAGGAAATCATTTAAGGCTAAGGCAAAAAATTCATGAACTGATACTTCAAAATACGTTTATATAAGCTATCTAAAGATCATGCCATATAATTATAAATAATGGAAGCTGATAAATCTCAGAATGATTTACATGCATAAGAAACATTTTTTTAAGAGCTTGCAGTGGTTTGATATGAACGAGGGTAGAAACTGGAACCTTGTGGTTCGCGGCCTAGTAACAAGACCACAAGACAAAAGCAAATGCCCATCTTTTGTAGCTGTTATCTGGCTTATAAGCTTTTCACCACAGTACTCTCCCTCCTGTGAGTCGGAGGTGAGACGAACGATATGGCTGTTGAGTGGTGATATATTATATGTGGAGTCTAATGCGCCTGTACCCATTTGAGCATTTGAGTAGTGGCGAACGTGAGTGGTTGCTGTTGCGTCAAGTGAGTCTGACGGCTTTGTGTTGCTGCGTCAAGTGAAACTGACGATTTTTTGGGTTATTTTGGGGAGATGGCGCCACAACAGCAGTACGAAGGTTGAAGGTTCATCATTCGAGGTCACCAATATAGCGGATTGGGATGAGCGAGGATAGAACCTGGGACCTTGTGGTTCGCAGCCGAGTAACACGACCACATGACAAAAGCAATTACCCGTGTTCCGTAGCTGTTATCTGGCTTGTAAGTCTTTCACCACAGTCCAGGTCTCCATGTGGGGATTGGAGTGCTCATATTGGGTGTCGGACTCCAATCACAATACTTTCTTATTATAAAAATAAATTTATTTTTCAGCATTAAAATACAATAACATATTTATATCCTACGAACCGATCCTGATCTAGTGCGACGTAACCAGAAACTAATCTCTTGCATCGTAATCTTAACACTCTAATACTCTCGTCACTCTAATCGTCGACACGCGGTCAGGCTCAGCGTAGGATATGATGTTGTATTTAATGCTGAAAAATAAATTTATTTTTGTAATAAGAAAGTATTGTGATTGGAGTCCGACACCCAATATGAACACTCCAATCCCCACAAGCTCATTCTAAGGACAGAAGGATACCCCGTTTTAATTTAGAAATAATTTTTTTAATTATTTTTAAGAAGTTGGCGCTTAAATGCAAAGGTGGAAAGGTGGAACAAGCTCATTCTAAGGACAGAAGGATACCCCGTTTTAATTTAAAAATAATTTTTTTAATTATTTTTAAGAAGTTGGCGATTAAATGCAAAGGTGGAATAATATTCTTCTCTTTAATCTGCGATATAAAGTTAGCCGAAAAAATGAAGGAAAAGCAATCTTATAAAGCTCAAATATAAGCTCTTCTAAGACTTATTCTCGCTACAAGTGTGTTACGAAAAGACAAAATTTTATCAATTTACGATGTCTCACGTAGTTATAATTAAAATTAACAAAGATTTTCTAAGTTGATCAATTAGTAAAATTAAAATGCAGGCGTTTTTTTCATCAAAAATAATCTACTTTTTAAAGTATTTTTATGTCACTGTCACAAGCCCGGAATCCATTTAAAGGACGTGGGACGATTTCTTCATTTAAAAAAAAAATCTTTTTTAAACTTTAACCTTATGAAAAAGAAGACATGCTCTGGTTACAGAAATGGAGAATGTTAGTAAATTTGAAAAATTTAAAGCGGAACTTTAAAAAATGCAAACAAGCTCTAGAGAAACAATTGTTAGCATTTTTTTCAAATTTCAATACCCATAGATAAAAATTTCTTCATTGCAACCATATGAAATCTTATACTTCAATATTCATAAATAGTATGCATCTGTCAAACTTATTTTTACTTATTTCTATACCATATTTTAACAGATATATGTAAAAAAAACTATTAGGTGAGATTGAAGTAAAACTTTCTTTTTTATTTTAAGTTTGACAGTTTACATTTGTAATTCTGTTAACCATAGCTTTATTGCGCCTGTGTGTGTGTGTGTGTGTGTGTGTGTGTGTGTGTGTGTGTGTGTGTGTGTGTGTGTGTGTGTGTGTGTGTGTGTGTGTGCGCGTGCGCGCGTTCTGGAGCTCTGTAGACCAGATAGTTTGATCTATCACCATACAAATGTGATATGTATATAGCTTAGAGGATCGGAAATGTGTAATTCGCACCATTTTTTTATTATAAGAAATTTATTTACCATAAAATATATTTAATTATAAAAAATTAATTACAAATTAATTAAGGAATAAAATCTAAAAAAATGTTCCTATTAAATTGACTTTCTAACCCTTAACTGGAGAGGTGAAATTTTAGGACTTAACTGGGGAGGTGCGGTCTATGAGACCGCATTTCATTTACACTCAAATTAAATTTTCTAATGACTGTATTAGTATGAAAAACTGCCAATATATTTTGCAGACATTTTTCTTGATATATAGATATGTTTTAGAAATTTTTCAAAATATATTATCATTGAAAAAAGTAAATGCGTTGGAACATACATTTTCTTCTCAAATTACATGTTACAATAAATAATATTCTTGAAAAAGCATATTACTTTTCACTTTTTAAATCATATATATTTTTACAGTATATGAAAGTATATAGAAAACAATATAATGTAAAATTCAACAATTATATGAAAAAAAAATGACAATAGGTAAAATTGGCCCTTTTTTTATTGCCTTGTGTGACTTTCATAGCACGGTTTTCTAGGGCATTTTAAACATATAGGTTAAGAAATAGTATAAAAATCAACCTTTAAATTCTGTATATATATCCCTTGGTACATTAATATATTTTATAAAGTTTTCAAAATACATTATCACTAGAAGAATTAATTATGTTTGAACATACATATCAGAATCACTTGAATGCGAACTTTCATCGAAAAACTCTTTTGTACAATTATCCTTATCACTAAAATCACTTTCTGCTTCATTTAAAAGTGTCTGGAGCACAGATTCATAATAGAATAAGTTAATTGGATGATATTTCGGGGCCAAAGTTTTAGCGCATCTGTTAAGCCTTGTTTATCACAGGGACACTAACAGGAAAGTGCGGTCTTACAGACCGCGCTCAAAGAAATAACTGAATTATTTTAAAAAGCATCCGCTGAAATCGGTTGAAAATGTGCACGTTTATTGAAGGTCACAAAACATGAAGCTACAGGGTCAATCCATTCAATTGAGCTAAAAATAGAATAGGGGTGACCGAAAATCCATCGCTAGCGGTCTCACAGACCGCACGTCCCCAGTTAAGGGTTAAGAAGAAATCTTCCAAAAGTATGATTATTTCTTTTAAAGGAAGTAAATAACAAATCACAAAAGAAAGAAAATTTGGAGATATTATCGATCAAGAAGATCGAGTGAATATGCGAAAAATTATATTCGGTCATTTAGTTTTTGGCATATAAATTTATTTAAGACCAAAAGACTCATTTTACTCAAGATATGATATTGAAACCTTGTCTACTTCGTGACATAATCAGTGTGACTTAAAAAAATGGCTGAAATTAGCAAAATAAAACAAATAAAACTTCTAATCGTAATTCTTTGTCACGAAATAACCGTTGAAGTGAAAAAACGCACTTAACATTGAAACTGAAAATTAATTAATGGAATACTTTTAAAACAATAATTGATGATAATTCAAAGCAGCTTTCTCTAACTTTCTTTCGTACTGCCTAATAAAGATGTTATACACACCCTTCGTATAAAATTGTAAGCTTTCTGGAAGACATCAAACACGAATTTTCAGTTTCAGTTTCACAAATGAGAATTTTATGCCTCCTAATATGGAAATACAAATACGCTTTTTGGAAGACTTTTTTTCATCTTATTGGTATCAATGTTAGGACACAGAACTGCAATTTAAGTTAACAAGATCGCATACCAAATACTATTTCTATAAATCAAAGCGGGTTTTTCTTTTTAGTTATCGTGTTTATAAGCATGCGAAATTGCAAGTTAAGAGACTGTCAACTCTTTGCATATTTAGTTAGAAATTAGTTGAATATTGAAACTGTGTACCAAAATTTTGTTTTTCTTTTATTTAAGTTGTGTTTTTAGCCTTATCGCATTCACATGACTGCGAAAGTAAGGATTTGGTTTCATTTTATTCAAATCTATAGATGATAAATACGTGTACCAGACCTTATTTATCTATGCATTCATTTTGTAGCTACCATACACAAATAATTTCATACAGACAGGTAAACTGCATGTGAGTAGTTTTTATTGAAAATCTGAAAATCCACAAATTTGATCTAATGGCCACTTATCAAATTTCGTCCGTCTGGCTTAAAACATTTTTGAGTGATATTGTTCACTGACGTACAGACAGCCAAAATTCCTAAAAAAAATGTGGATTTTTTTTTTGGACTCGAGAGTATATGAAACTTTTAGATTCATCGAATTCTCGTGTTCGAATTTTTTAGCGATTACAATCTCCTTCTTCTATACTTCGTATTCGAGAAGCCGTAGTCGAAATATTTTCTATGAGCTCGAGATATTTTCTATGAGCCGGAGATATTTTCTATGAGCTCGTAATTACATTCAGTTTTCCACTTTTTAGTTTCATTTTTATGTTTTTAAAGTTACTGATTAAATACTTGGTTAATTACACAAGGATTCCAACTTAGCTTCAATTTGGGTGTAACGTTTACTGAAGGAAGGGCCCTGAAATGAATGAACATAGTATTTCAAATATTAACTCTTTCGGGCTGATTTTTCTATCAACCTGGTCTGTTTGAAGAAGCGCAATTTTGTGAACTGCCAATGTCTCTCGGGCAGGATTGGTGTAAATGAACTATGCTGAAATTCGTTAAGTAATTGATTAATATACTTTATTCCTTCGAACGAGCTTTTAAAGATTTGGACTTCTTAATGTAATCGCTTTAAAATAAATTACATCATCTGTTCAGCAGCGTTCTTTTTTTTAAGATTTGGAATTGTTTTGTATAATGGTTTGCAAAGATTAGAAAAGGCATTCCATAAATTACATGTTCAATCTTATTGCAAACCAGTAAGCAATTTTTAAATCATTAAATATGTTGATCCAATAAAGAGGGTATGATTATTGAATCAGTGTTTATTCCCTATAGTCAAAACAACTTGAACAGTTTCAGCGAAATTTCAAAAACATGATTTCTAGAATATGCGATTACGAATTCTAAAAGAACAAAAAATGTAGACCGTATTTCATCCGTTAAAGAATGAATAAAGCTACAAAGCTTGCAATTTTCGTATTTCTTAACATGCGCAACATCTTCAGCTTATACAAGGAATCGTAAAGCATTTTTTCACTAAACATATAATTGCCTTTATCATCAAATATCAAATGCAGAGTTCTTAAGAAATTTTTAAAAAATCCTAATTTGCAATGCATTTGAGATATAAATATACATAATATATATTTACATGTTAATTATAAGTATATATAACATTAAAAATAAACAATAAAGGTTTGGTCAAATAAGTTCAGAACGAAGCACTAAAAATAAATAAAAACAATTATTGATTCACTAACAAGAAAAAAAAGTAATACCAAAAACAAAATTTAAAAAAGGTGCTGAAATGAAATATCAACAATAATTCTGACTCGTTGAATGTGAGCAGAATATAATAAATCAGCATAAATATAAAAAAATTTTAAAAAATGGATATTTCTGCTCAATGGCCTTTTTTAGAACCCAACATAAAATAATTAAAAATAAAATTTGGTTAAATCATTAAAATAAATTTGAAATTTACGATCCCATAACTTATCTTCATTCACGTTTAACTTAATTAACTTAGTGATAAATAAATCACTTTAAACGTAAAATATAACAAACACCTCTCCGAGTTGTGTCATGCTAAAACAGGAATTGGGATTTGCGCATCCAATAATAAAAAATTAAAAAATAAAAGGATCAAGGATATTTTTAAACTCCGCCCAACGTTAGAGACGGAGCTGGCTTATTATATTATAGATTATGCCCATATTTCAAGAAATATTATTGTATTTTTCTATTAAATCACTTTTCATCATAGAAAATTTTCCAAGATATTAGCAATATTTCTGATTTGTTGAGGAAGAAAGAGTATAATGAGTCAGCATAAATATAAAAAAGTAAAAGATGCAGACCTCAGCTCATTGACCTTTGTTACAATCCAGCATAAAATATTGAAAATAAAATAGGAATTTTACGATCTCATAACTTATTTTTACTCATGCTTAACTGAAATAGCATATTAATAAATAAGTTCCTTTAAACGTAAAATATATTTCTAGTGAAAACAGAAATTGGAATTTGCGCATCCGATAATACCAATAAAAAGGGCTAGGATATTTTTAAACTCCGCCTAGTGTTACAAACGGCGTTGGCTTATTGTATGCCCATATTTCAAGCAATATTAATGTATTTTTCTATTAAATCACTTGCCATCATAAGAATTTTTCTTAGATATTAGGGTCTGTTTCATTATTGAAATTATAAACTCAAATTAATTATGATCAATAAAATAACGGAATTTATTTGAATTTATAATTTTTTTCAAGATTGCATGATTTTTTGAAACGAATGATATTCGCTCATTTTATTAATATGTTATTAATTTATTTATTACGCAAAGGCTCAAAAGATGTTACCTACTTTTTAACGATGAAAACTCGTGCTTACATATACCTTGATATCCATTACTAAAACATTAAAAAAAATTGCGCTCTAGAGCAAAATAAAAAAATAAATTTCGTATCCATAGCTCTGTGTTACAAGATAAACTTGGTAACATCCATTTAATGATACCGGCGGGAAGAATGGAACTCACTTAACGTTGAAACAGAAAATTAATCAACGGGAACTGAAAAAAGAGGAAAGCTTAACTCTATATGCGAAAAACGTTACACATAGTGTGTATTGATAAAACTCAAGAATGATTGATGCAGTTTGGAAGTATCTCCTTAAAGCTTGTATCTTTTCTTTCTTTTATATAAATCTTTTTTACATTATTTAAGGTAAGCTTTATAATGCAGAATAGATTCATGACTCGACTCTTTAACCTGGAATGTAGATAAAGTTTTTCTGAAAAAAATACCGGCAGCACCTTGAACAAAGTTTGTGTTTCAAATATTGACTCTTCTAGAATTTATTCTTCTCTCAAATTAAACTGTTAAATAAACGTTAAAGAATTACGGATATTTTTAGTGTGTGAATGTTATAATTAAAATGTACTAAGATTCGACAAGACATTCGCTTGTTCTGTAAGCGAATTAATTTGCTTTCTCTATTTGATTTTAACCTTTTTAAAAAGGAATGAACTACAAATCTTAATTGTACATTTGAATTTTATCTAATTAGTATATATATGTCATGGTGCAAGAAAAAAATGTATGATTTAAATAAAAAGGTTATTTAATTAAGGAAAGAATTCTGACTTTCATTAATTTTATTGAATAAAAATATTATAATTCGTGAATATAATAGAGATTTTTAGAATGCGATTAATAATTTGAACATTATTTTTTATCACTAGAGACATAAAATTAGAGGAATTCTGTTATTTGAATAGTTGCTATTACTAATCAGTGTGCCATATCGTTTTATTTGGCATTCTAATTTGCATAAAAAATACCATTAAAAGGATTTAAAACGTTTTAAATATAATAAGCATAAATTTTTAAAATGAAGTTATGAATTTCAAAATTATTTTCTGTCGACAGCAACATAAAATTAAAGGATCTATTATTTGAATCGTTGCTGTTACTATCAGTAGGCAACATTATTTTATTTGGTATTCTAATTCATCAAAAAAACTGCCATAAAAGGATTTTTTTAATTTAAATACAATAAACATAAACTTTTAGAATGAGGTTATGAATTTTAATATTAATTTCTGTCGCCAGCAACATATAATTAAAAGATGTTTGGAGTCGTTTCTATTACTAATGTGTGAAAAATTATTTTATTTGGCATTCTAATTCATAAAAAAAATTGCCTTTAAAAGGATTTTTTTTAAAAAAAGTATGAAATCATTTAGAAAGAATTTTATAATTTTTCTTTTCAGTTTAACATAGTACTGTGAAAAGGTCTGCATTCATGAATAAACAATTCCTTTTTTCCTAAAATTTCAATTTAGTCTCAACATCTCAAGCTTTTTGAAACAAAATTAAATTATTATTATTGTTATTATTATTATTATTTCGCATAATTTCATAACATAATTTACCAAAAGTTTTATTATTTGTATTCAAGATATTAAAAAAAATTATTTTTCAGCAAATTTTTTTTAGTTATCTTTTTTCCGTGATATCTCTAAGATATCCAATTACTTCCCTTAATTAATATGAAAAAAATCAATAAAATCGAATATATATACTATGTGATTATATCAAATCTATCCCGATATCTGCGATCGTTACTATGACAGATTCCCAAAAAAGTAATCGAAGTTTGATTCGTATTTTGAGGTATGTGCTCAAGAATCATACGAAAAATAACCGTTAAATTTTAAAAATTACTGTTGCACTGCAAAATTTTCAAACGGCAACACTTATTGTTTTTATTGGAATGAGTTCACCACAGAAAAATACAATAAATAGCTTTGGAACGGTAACTGTAGCACAGAAAGCATCAACGCTAGATGATAGACTAAGAAAAGAGAAAGTAACTGTGGTGTGCCTACCAGAAAATGAAGTTTCACAGATTCCTCTGGGCATGGTATGTGCTTTGGTTCTAGGCACCATCTACCGCATGCAAAATGCCATCGTGGTTGCATTAGGTCAAATAGAAAATTTGTGAAACATAATGAAATAGTTTGATTTCTGTTGCTTCTCTGCTGTTATTGGTTGTTTTGTCTTTTCTTCTTTTGTCATAGTAAGTCTACCGCTTGTTATTTTCGTGCTGAAGGACCCGTTCCAACGTTATTTATTGTTTTTGTAATGAAAATCTTATTCCGATAAAAAAAGTAGGTGTTGCCACTTGAAAATTTTGAAATTTTATCTCTGTAACCGTATTTGTTAAAACTTAACTGTTGTTTTTCATGTGATTCTTGAGCGCATGCCACAAAATCTCTTGAATCAAAATTTTATTCCCTTCCTGTGACCGATAGGATAATTACGGTTTCATATATCGTTATAGTTTTTTTATAATTATCTGAATATAACCTCATGTGTTGAGAGAGATAAATAAATTAATGTAATATAGTTTGAGAAAATTGTAACATTTTAACATAATTAAAGTTATAAGCTTTTGCAAAATCCTAACATGAAACAATTCAGCTGGTTTCCAAATATCTTTTCTTTTGAGTATTGGATCTAATTATACTGAATATTCAAATAATTTCTGATGTATTAGATGTTTTAAGAATATCTAATCGAGTTAAATTCTAATAGAAAAACTGAATAAGAAATCTGGCAATTGGTATATTAGCATTATGGTATGATATTTATGATCTCATATATCAGGATAGTTTTTGTTTTTATAATCGCCGGCATATATAAGAGGAATCATCTTAAAATAATTCGAACGAATATCCCTTATAACTGGAATAACCTTCCCTTTAAAACAGAAAAGATATCATCGAGTCTAATTTATAATGTAAATAATTATATGCTGAATTTAAATTCAGCTAAGGCATAGTATTGAATAGTAATATTTACCCACACTTTGACATCCGACTCTTAATCATGAGAAAAAATTCCGACTTAGTATAGGAAAAAAGAAAAACAACTTTGTGTCTGTAGAGCTTAGTTAAAGATAAGCATAAATCCATCCATGCGATGAAAGAATCAGCTTAATTTCTAGACGGAGTATTAATAATGCTTAGTATTTTTTAAAAAAACACAAAGAAGGATGGAATAGTAAATATTAATAAAACTCAGTAATGATTAATGTAATTTTTAAATAAGTTCTAAGAACTCGAAAATACATTTTATTTTTAATTTAAATACCTTTTTAATTCTTTTTAAGCTTCTCGATGCTTGAAAGTAAGCTGAAATCCGCTTTTCAATGTGGAATAGAAAGTCTCTGCAAAAGTAAAGTACATCCCATAAACAAAGTTTGGGCGATTTCAAATATTAAACTTTTATGTGTTTCTTATGCCGAGCACGAATTTTTGAGAAAGCGAATGTCAAGGATTCAATGCAGTACTGGAATTTGAAATTGACTCGGTATTCAATTTTATGGGCCATTGATCAATAAATTTTCAGTACATTGGGAGGTAATCGTTTGTTAAATACAGAAGAGCGGCGTCTAATTTTTACTTTCTCTTATATGAAGTGTGCAAAGAAATGATTATAATCATCAAAAAATTCGAGTTCGAAATTTCTTCGTTTCAGAACTCTCTGGATCCGAAATAACTGAAATTTGTGTCTGGCAGTCTGTCGAATGGTCCTTCTGTTTGTGAAGATGATAAAACAATCACGCATTAAGGTAGACAAATGAAATTTTTTATGTGGGTTTTACACCAACGGACGAAATTTATTCAGAAGAAGTCTATCTGCCTAATTGTGCGATTAGAATTGAGCACAGTAACTACATTACGCGACGGGATAAATGGATACATCTTAATACACACATCTAGCATATAAAGTTTAAATCAGTACAGAATTTTGAACGATATTGTTACAGATTCCTTCACTACTATTCCACTACTAAGTCCGTTAAGACCCCGGGTTCGTTTATAGTGGGTGTATAGTGTGAAAACAATCAACAGGCAGCAATAACAAACGACGAGGACATTTATTTAACACGAAGACACTAATAAAAAGACGAAAAAACACAGCCGAGACGAATACAGGACATCACACTACAGCAAACAGTAGCCCCCCCCCCCAAGTAGTAATCGACCAAAGCACACAAAGCGACAAGACAGAATTCAGCAGGAGAGGGAAACTTCGGAGCTTCATTCTACGGTCTCTCCAAACGGCTGAAATTCTCCACTGTCTCCTCGCTTTAGCTGTATCCAACTGCCGACACACTACTACACGATTGGCTACTCCTCACAGGACTCGATGCTGCTTCCACGATAAACGCCAGGACTGAGCACACAGCTCAGTTCGGCAATTGTTTCAGCACCACACAACGCTAGACTATTCCGCCGTTACTTCGTTATCCTCTCAACGACTCGCTTCACGACTCCAAATGACTACCATTTATTACAGCTTCAGGCTGCCGGCCTTTTATAGTTCCCGGTAAGTTGGCCGAGAAGGTTCGGGAACAATCATCTTGGTATACCTATCGGATGGATCGCTAATATTCACGAAGTTTCTAGTAATATATATTTTGTCGCTAAGTGGTCACCAAGTCTGTCGCCAAGCTCTGAAATCACTAACGCGGCATCCGATCATCACCCACAGGGCTGATCGTAAAACGTCCTTTAAAGTGATTCAACTAACCATGCTGGGAAACAAATTTATAGGCTTGTAACAATATTCATCGAAGCAATGATCATCTGTTCGTCTGTAAATGTGGTGTGCCAAAAACGCCGTAATTTTAATAAAAAATTGGTATACAGTTTAAAAGCGCCTATCAATCGTTATCAAATTATAAATCAAAGCGTTCATAGGGTTGACCGACTATTGATCTACATATTTTTCTCATGCATACAAACGCGAGAGACTGTAGACAGTCAAAACATATACCCTTACATTATTATTGTCTGTTGAAATCTTTAATGCTTAATTTAATACTTAATTTTAATAGATTCTATTTCCAGTTTATTTTCTATTTTAATTATTAGGGTATTTTAGAGCACAGGACAAAAGCATGCAAATTTAATTTTTTAGTTATTTGAAGATTACTATTACAAAATGTATTTCATTGCATTTAGATATAAATTTTGAAATAAAAATAAAAATGCCAAAAGTTTTCGGATATAAATAGAATTAATCAAAAAACACTTTGTGAAAATTAATATTTCTATTATTATTTTCATAATAAGAATAATTCTGTGAGACATCTTTCAAGACGATGGTTCCCAGAACTACTTAGAAAATTTCACAATATAATAAATTTTTTGAACTATCAAATTCATATGTTAAAATAGTTTCATAATAGTTTCTGCATGATCTCCCTCACAAAATAAATTATGTTTGTGCATGGTAATTTGAAATTTAATCCCTTGAATGTTTTTCTTAGACTATTTCAAATGAGTTAAGACTATTTTAGAATATGAAAAATTAATTTTAATATCTTTGAAAATAATTAAAAATCACAATTAGCAAATAAAATTTAGATGTCGGTTAATGAATATATTCTTATCTGTTCTGAAATGGTGATTTAAATCAATCCTGAATCAAAAGCTTAAATCTAAAATCAGTCACGGATTTAGCTATTTTGCAATACTTTTC
>JAPMOR010003516.1:29253-46278 GCA_026543865.1 Argiope aurantia | reverse complement strand
TTGAATTAAACTTTGAAGAGTATTGATATTATCCTAATATTTTATAAAGGATATTAAAGGAATCATTCTTAGTATTTTCTAATAATCAAGAGATTCATAGAATTTACATATTTTATAAATATATTTATTTGTCAATTAGACTAACAATGTTTTTTCTGCTCACATGTCTGTAGCTTCCTCTCAGCCTAGTGACCTTGAGTATTTGTCTGGTCAGAAATCTGCCCATGCTTAAAAACAGCTAAATATGGAGATAATAAAACTGAAAAATGACAAAACCCGGCGTACACATATACCTTTCCCCAATTACTGAGAAGCGATCAATCAACATTTTGATAAGTAATTCATTCACTCTATAACTTACTTGATAGAAGAAACATATTACTTCCGTCTAAAAACTTAACGAAAAGTTTGCAGTTAGAAAGTATTGACAGCTTTCTTCACAGTATTTGACTCTATCTTAAAATAATTTCCATCTATTATAATCCATTGTTCAAAACTAATATGCCAGTTTGGGAATTTGGATAGTTCTTTTGTCATTTTGGGGTAGATGTCAAACTTCTAATTTCATCGATATACAACTGACTATTCTAGAAATATAAGTTTTTTTTTTTTTTTTTTTGTTGAAAACTGACATATATTAAAATAAGAAGCCAGTATTTTTAGTAAAGATTCACTTTAAGTCTAAATTAAGCGGAATTCTTGCTAATTTAAAACTTATATGTCATCCTTTGAAATGTATTTTAATTCAATAATAAATAGATTTATCAGAGTTCCGAACTTAAAAACAATATACAATTTCATGACGTGAATGTTAATATAATTCATATTATTAAATGAAATCATCTTTTCATTAAATAATATGATAATTCATATTATTTAATGAATTATAGCTGTATTTAATTATATCAGTAGAACTTTGGTTGCTATCATAATTAACATTCTAAAAAATATGAATATATTTTGTTGTTCAATAAAGAGAACTTCAGTATTATTGACTATAACAACCTGAAACATTGGAACAAAATTCAAAGTAGTGACGGTGTTTCCTGGTTGGATTTGGCTCCAAATTTGACAAGTGACAACACTATAAATGCTACATCTGTGTGCCGAATTTTATCATTTCAGCTTTGTTTTCTTATTTTCGTGTTATTTTAAATTCAAACAGTCGAAGAAATGTCTGGAAAGATTTTACTCAAAATTTGTTACATATCTACAAATCTGGTGTAAAGACTGTATACCAAATTTCATCCGTCTCGCTCAAAGTCGTTTTGCCATAGACAAATAGACAAACATTTTGCCGAAAATGTGTTTTTCAAATTCATGGAGGTCTAAAATGTCGAGATTGGTCAAACTTTCGAGTTTGGATTTTTCTTAAGATTGCATTGTTTTCTCAATACTTCGTGTACGGAAAAGTTAAAAAGAAAGTTCGAACATCTACAAAAACCATTTACAAAAATATGATACGAAATCTTGCATGCAGTTGTATGTAATTCACTGTAGATTGCTACATTAACTAAGAACGATCTAGTTATTTTGTTACTAAAAATAATGCAGTTTGCCATATTTTTATATAAATCTATATCTATATCTATACTTATAATAAAGCTCAATGTGTGTGTGTGTTTTGGCACTCTACAGGCCAGACCATTCAACCTACAGCTACCAAATTTGGCACGTGTATACCTTGGAGGCCGGGAATGAGCACCGGAGGGTTATTTTTTTCGAATTTTTAATTAGAATTTTATTTATTTAAAAATTAAGCGAAATTTTGGCGTGTTTCTGCTTTAACTTCCGAAAATATTACCGCACAAGAAAATTTTTTAAATGAAGTTAAAGATCAAAAATTTATCTTTTAAATGATACCAATGTTTTAAACTTAAATTTAAATTTCTATTCTTAATGAATTTTTAAATAAATATTTTAACTACATTTTTCAACAATTTTTTTCGTACAAAATAAAAATAAAATTTAAGCTGCACGAGCACGTTTCGCCTTCATGGCAAAAAAATTAGCTTTTTTCAAAGTGTTGCCATCACATTGATTAAAGCTCCAATTAAAAATAAATTAAATCTTTTTGGAAATGAAATATGCAAAAATATAATTTTCGGCACGTGTCTGTAGGAAATGGAACAAATATGAAATGTTATTTTTTCTAAAAAATAAATTCAAGAAAAATTATTTTATGATATTTTACACTCTCTATATTATTAATCCAATAAATCAGTTTTGTTTTAAGGCAAGTTTTGTTTAATGTGAACAGGATATCCATTCAAATCAGGGCCACACAGCTAATTTGTAAACCTTTAGTAAGACACAGATCTGCAAAAATGGTCTAAATGGAAAATGATTATATTTTATGTAACTCGATTCAATAAATGCTCTAATCAATAACGAAGTTTTGATTTTACATAAAGCTTCTGCTGTGGAAATCACGATTAACAAAATGTTCTTGAAACACTAATATTTTAAATAAAAAGAGTTAATTTCCAATCAACTAAATCAATCACTTAAACTGACTGATTTATGAAAATTTGAATATCACTATTCAATAAAAAAAAGGATAATTTTAAATTTTCCATCGATCGTTTCAAAGAAAATACGCCAATCAGCGCGCAGGTTTCTCAAGATTAATTGGCCTAAGATTATGAAAATGTTGTGTTTTTCTAAATTTTTAACATTCAAAACTTCATAAATAAGTCTTAGTTGATCGTGGAAAATAGAAACATTCATTCATTTATTTAAAATTTGGTGTGTCCAGAATATGATACCTTACTGCATTAAATTTAGACTTCATAATTTTAGAAATATATTTATAATCCGGAACAAAATATTATTATTGATTTCATCTCAATCCTTTTGAAAGCAAAACTAAAAACTGAATTTTATGCTGAATCTGAGAAATTTTTGTTGAATTATTCTTTGAGATATTACATAAATTATGAAAAATATTTTGTAGTTCATATAATACTTAAATACCCAACGATTCTGTTTTCAATACTCATATTCAATAATAATAAATAAATAACAATAAAGATGATAAATAAAATAAAACGCTTGCTTTTATTAAAAAAATATCTTTATATTAAATGAAATTTCATCATTTCCACTTTAAATTAAAGTTGAAGTTTTACCGGAAATGACAACAAATTAGCAAAATATTGTTACGAAATTTCCCGGGCTGCGTTTGGATAGTGGAAGTTGTATGGTGTGGAGAACGTTCAATCAACAGGCTTCAGTAGAATAAAAACAACGACGTTTATTTACACGAAGACACACAGGACAGCACAAAGACGATAACTATATACAGCACAGAGAAGACAATTAATTTCCTCCGCGAGATGTGAAAACCGCAGCACACAACAAAACACTACTGCAGACAGTAGCGCACAGCTTAGTTCAGGACTAGCTTGTCTCCGTCGCTGATCCGCTAATCCCTGGAAGACCAGTTCTTCACCGTCGATTCCGACTACTCTGCTCTGTCGCTTCCGACTACTATTCTTTGACTCCTACTCCGTCCACTCTGACTACCGACTTCACTGCTCTCGAACTCGATGATCAGCTGCGGACCCTTTTATAGGTCTCAGGAGGCGGGGCTACAGGCCTCTCAACCAATCAGGAACGTTCGAGGCGTATCTACTGGATGGATCGGGAAAATTCTCGATGTTTCGGGTATAATCCATTTTGGAGCCAAAGTCGCCAAATGGTCTCCATGCTCTGGGACCTCCGACGCGCTACCCGGACTCCGTCTAATATCGATGACTTTAAAACAGTCTTTCTGTTGATGGAACAAACTATGCTGGGAAGCCGAAGTGCAGGTTTGTAACATTGCTCCCCTCTTTAAAGACTGACGTCCCGGCAGTCCTACTTCAATCCAACAGCTGGCGTCCAAATGATGTGATGATGATGCTTTAGGCGACTTCTGGTCTTTCGATCACATCGTTTACTAATCTGGCGGCGACCTAAAGATCCATCCGAACCTTCTCAATGGTTTTGACTCGGACCTCTTCGTCGTTTCGGATTGTACATCCAGACTTGATTCCGCTCCTTAAAATGCAGGATGTCCCATAGAGCCAAACGCTGGATCGTAGTAGAGACCTCCGGAATGTATTCTTGCCAGGCTGGTCGGTTGGTCACTTTGAACTTCTTCCATCGAACCAGCCGTGTATCAGGATGATCCAACAGTGCCTTCTGAATTCCACTCGAAAGCCAGGTATTCGCCTTCTTCGCCAAAACTTCCGAGGGAATATCTCCGCCTATTCCCGGCTCATTCTCGACACTTGAAAATTGTCTGCAGCTCCCCACACTGGATCTTCTGAAGAGGACATCTGCCTTTACGGGAAGGGCTCTTCTGCAACGACACAACTTGACCGGGTACACAGCAGATTCATCGGCTCCTATTTGCATGACACTCCTCGAAAAATCCACAGAAAATCCGAATTCTTGGAGGAAACTGAAACTATGTCTACAGGGATCAGCGATTCCAGCCATGTAGTCTTCTTCCGTGTCACTATGCCAGGAGATACCAAGAGGCTTGCATGGAGGTAGTTCCTTTAATCTTTGGGACGAATCCAAACCAAATAGGGTGGCATCAACTCTTGCATCCATAGGCATCGAGCACTGGTCGCCACCAACAGACCCGTCCGAAGAAAGTCCATCTTCTCCATCCCCAAGCGCCTGCACTTTCGGTTCCACTTCAGGGGACCCATTCGGAGAAGCCTGTTTCAGTTCCGCAATTATTTGACCTTCTCCCTGTTCGTTCCTCTCCTTATTAAACTTCGGTTCATCCTCCGGATGGCTTAGCTCCTTTTCGGTGACACCGGTCTCCATTCAATCATCAGTCTTTTCTTCCACATGGCTCCCGCTGCTTCCTTCAAATTTTTCTGTGATAACTTGAATGTCTATAATTTTGTTAACTTTATCTTCTAAAATTTCTTTCCACGACGAAAGGCCTTTCTTCAATTCACTATTCATGTCTTCCGTGAAGGCTTCCATATATTTCTTCATCTCAGCCAACAGAGCCAGTAACTCTCTATTACCGCTATCAGCCATTTTTGCTTGGGATCTCGTCAGCACCATACACTGTTGACCACTATCCCACTCCTGACACCAAATGTTACGAAATTTCCTGGGGTTCGTTTGGATAGTGGAAGTTATATGGTGTGGAGAACGCTGAATCAACAGGCGGCAGTAGAATAAAAACAACGACGTTTATTTACACGAAGAAACATAGGACAGCACAAAGACGACAACTATATACAGCATAGAAGACGATTATCTTCAGCCGAGACGTGTAGCATACAACAAGAACTCTACTGCAGACAGTAGCGCTCAGCTTAGTTTAGCACCAGCTTGACTCCGTCGCTGCTCTGCTAATCCCTGGAAGACCAGTTCTTCACCTTCGATTCCGACTACTCTGCTCTGTCGTTTCCGACTACTACTCTTCGACTCCTACTCCGTCCACTCTGACTATCGACTTCACTGCTCTGGCAGCTCGCTGCTCTCGAACTCGAACTCGATGATCAGCTGCGGACCCTTTTATAGGTCTCAGAAGGAGGGGCTAGAGGCCTCTGAACCAATCAGGAACGTTCGAGGCGTATCTACTGGATGGATCGGGAAAATTCTCGATGTTTCAGGTATAATCCATTTTGGAGCCAAAGTAGCCAAATTCGTCGCCAAGTTGCCAAATGGTCGCCAAGCTCTGGAACTTCCGATGCGCCACCCGAACTCCGTCTAATATCGATGACTTTAAAACAGTCTTTCTGTTGATAGAACAAACTATGCTGGGAAGCTGAAGTTCAGGTTTGTAACAATATATATAGTAAATTGAACGAAACGATCTAAACAACAGTATAAGTTTGGTATGACTATCAAAATTTGAAGATTAAAAATGTTTTGTTTGAGAATCTATTAAGAGACCATTTACTTAAAATATTTAACTGAAAGTCGTTGCGAGCGGTAATACTGGCGAACCGGCTGGTCGCCAAAGGCGGCTAGTAAAGAAATAAAGAATAATGAGCAATGATCGACAATAATAACATGATGAAACTTCCTGATGGAAAGTCAAGCTTTTGCAAAATGAAACCTTTAATATTCTGATAAACAATGAAAAGGA
The DNA here is from genome assembly GCA_026543865.1 of Argiope aurantia. Lineage (NCBI taxonomy): Eukaryota > Metazoa > Arthropoda > Arachnida > Araneae > Araneidae > Argiope > Argiope aurantia. The sequence continues at coordinate 40,166 of JAPMOR010003516.1, read as the reverse complement.
TGAACTTTAAAATCATTGGAAATTTATCATAATATGATTCGATAGTTTTAAGTGCCGGCATCCTTGCATAGAGGTAACGCATCTTCCCCGTGATCTGGACATCCCGGTTTCGAATCCCGGTTAGGGCATGGTTGTTCTTCATCTGTGTTCTTTAAGTGAAGTGTGCGAATGTGCACCCCTGTAAAAAGGGGTTGTGCAAGCTAATGTGTAAGTTTCGTCTTCATATGAGCTGGAAGTCAGACTTCTGCCCTCGGGTGCTCAGGGGTCTTTGCCCTCTGAAGCTACTGCACCCCCCTTTCCGTGGTAACGCGGACATATCATCATCATTGTTTTAATTGTATGTCTAGGTAACTTCAGACATGACATCATCATGCTGTAAAATAAAGAGATTAGAAAAATGGGGTAGTTTATACAAGATAATTGAATTAAAAATAAAAGGCGTTTTTTTTTGTTACTCAATAGTTTATTCTTTTATCTTTCATAAAAGAATAAACCATTTGTTCTTATATAATATAATGTCATTTCCAGGTTTTGCTAAAAATTACTCTATCTTAAAATTCGCTCCTAAGCAAAAGCTATATATAAAACTTTAGATAAATTAGGCCATTTATCAGATAAATTGAAATTATTAAAATTCTGGTTATAATTCAATAAAGAAACGCGACATAAAAAGTAGAGACAAAAAAAATTAAGAGATATTTCGATCTAAATTAGCTGTTTGGGTTTTACTGTTTCTCTATGAGTTAAATCTTAAACTTCTCCTTGTTCTGATAATAAAAAATATGTAAGGCCAGAATACCCAAGAAAGAAAAACTGTAAGAACATCGCTTCAACAATAAAATTCAATTAAATTAAGGGAAGTCATATATATCATTTCAAGCAATGTTTTAAGATATGGGTTCCTTCTATAAATAATAATCTAATCTATAAATAGTTCAAAAAACAAATTTATATGATTGCACTAACAATCTTTATCAATAGGCTGATCCGCTGGGGTGAATATTTGTATTAATTTTCAGTTAAATCTCTTAGGAAAAACTTCGTTCAGGATTTCACCAACAAACTGTATTAAAGCATCAAATTATCATACATATTAAAATCATACTACGTTAATTATCTCAGATTTGTTTTATTTTTTTAGTATATATGAACCTTCCTAACAAACTCAAGTCCCATGATATCATCATGCTATAAAAAATGCAATTAATCCGAAAATCTATCTTCTAATTTTCGAGGTGTGGCTTTCTTTTCATATTCTTCATCTAAATTCATTCATTATTCATCACAGGTATTAAATAGAATCCTTCTTTCTTAACTTTCAACAATAGAAGAAACAAACAAAGTTAAATATTTGAAAGAACAATGAAAACGGGTTGAATTTTAGTTCAAACATTGAAATCTAAATTTTAAAAGTATTGTTACAAACCTATAATGTTGATTCCTTGCACGATTACTTCAATCAGTGGAAAGACCTTTTTGCAATCACCTCTATTGGGTGCTGATCGGGTGCTGCGTCAATAATCTCAGAACTTGGTGACCATGTGGCGACTTGGCGACAAAATAAATATTACTAGAAACTTTGAGAATTGTATCAATTCTGCCAATAGGAACCGAGATACGCTTGTTTGGTCCAGAACCTTCTCGGTCCGCCTCCGGAAACTATAATTGGCTGGTCGTCTCAGGCTGCAGTCAGTCTTGGATAGAGTCGGAGTCGTAGACAAGTATCGAGTTGTCGAGAGGATAACGAAACAACGAAAAACAAGCGTTGTGTGCAGCTCAAGTTATTGCTGAACTGAGCTGTATGGCAAGTCCTGGTGTTTATTGTGGAAGCAGCATCGAATCCTGTGAGGGGTAGCCAATCGTGTAATAGTGAGTCAGCAATTGGATACAGCTAAAGCGGGGAGACAGTGAGAAATTGCAGCCGTTTGGAGAGACTATAGAGCAAAGTTACGAAGATTCTCTCTCCTGCTGAATTCTGTCTGGCCACTTTGGTGTGCTGTGTTTGTTATTGATACCGATTTCTACTTGTGGACTGCTGCGTTTGTAGTGTGCTGCCTGTCTTCGTTTATGCTGTATATATTTTTCGTCTGTGTACTCCTGCCCTTCGTGTCTAATAAAAGTCGTCATCGTTTGTTACTGAAGAACTATTTAATTCTGTACCGATCATCAAATCGTGAAAAGAACCCGACGGAAGAAGTATATCCATAACAGTATATAAAAAAATATTTTTAAAAAACTGGGAAAATGCATAGAAAATTTGCGAGCAAATTAAATTGAAATTGTTAAAAGTACATTTTTTTTTAATTTTAAAATCGTATAAAAATCGCCTTCATGTAATATTATTTTCGGGAGATTTCTCAGAAAACAACAAAATCATGCTTAATTTTTAAATAATTAAAATTTCTAAAACTCATTTTCAGATGCACATTTCCACCCTTTAAATAATACCTCTGACAAATTTCGTAGATCTAAATCAGACGATCTCTATGTGTTACAGCGCCAAAACATTCTCTCACATATTCACCTTTACTATTATTTGAGATTTATTATTCCTTTTAATTATATTATTTATTAAATCTCTAATATATCATAAGAACTACAACATATACACATTGTATCAAAATTACATTATCTGTTACAAATAAAGCAAAACGTCTTAACGTAGGCCTTTTCAACAACGAAAATAGCAGATATAGTCAACATTCGCACTAAAGCTTATCCTTGGAATGAAGCCACTAATGAGACACCAATTTAGAAAAGAATCTCCTTTTCTCTGCAACTCCCCCTAGCGTGTAGGGGTGGACTACGAAACAAGAGCCGGCTCTGTCACCTATGATTAACCAGCTGATTGAAGAAAAACAACTGGATTAGTTTCTTTGTTGCATTATTGGGAAGGGCTGTGTAACTGCTATTATTTTTTTTATGTGGCGTTTTGCAAAAAGTACAAAAATAAGAGAACACTTGTTGAATTTTATTTTGAAATGTTTTGGAATTCAGATTAAATGTTTTAGAGTTGCTTTACATTTTTTTTTATATTCAAACTATTTAACGAAATATGTTGAAATTGTAAATCATTTACTGGAAATGGTACAGAAAGTTTAGTTTAAATAATTACACACATTTTTCAGTACATTAATTTCATTTTACATAAAATAGGCTTTATTACCACATCAATAAGTGAAAATTAGAATTCATAAACAATCAAAAATTGATTTGCTTTCACCTTTGTTTAATAAATTCTGGAAATTCGCCATCTTAAATTAGAACAATCACAATTTTTATTTTCTAGTATATGAAATATAAAGAAAGCATCGTAATCAACAAAAATTTGAAGTCGAGATTTTAACAAAGCTCCTGAATTGCATATTTCTTTCTCCCAAATGTACGTGTGTTAAATTTAATATCTCTACGTGCAATGGTCTATATTTTAAATAGACTGATAGTCGCATATATATACATTCACTTTTATTTTTGGAAGAAAATCTTATTTTGTTAATTAAAACTTTTAGATTAAAGTCTGAATATTCCACACTTTAATTTTTGAATAATTTTAAACGAAAAGTTTGGAGATATCTGTGAAATTTAAAGTATATGATTCCGTGTTAAAAGCCAATTTTTTCCACACACACACGCCTCTTTTGTGTGTGTGTGTGTGTGTGTGTGTGTGTGTGTGTGTGTGTGTGTGTGTGTGTGTGTGTGTGTGTGTGTGTGTGTGTGTGTGTGTGTGTGTGTGTGTGTGTGTGTGTGTGTGTGCGCGCGCGCGTGCGTATGTTGTCAGGTAGTTTGTTATTTAAATTCTTATTTTATTTTACGAAATAAAAATAAAACTCGGGATATTTTAATGGAACATTACAACTGTAAATGGAATAATAATACGTAAGAAAGCATTTTTCACTATTTTTAAACTTATCCCGCATTTACTATTTATTTGATTTTTATAATATTGCAGTGTATTGAATATTATTTTAAAATATTCTCAGTGTGATTTCTTTTTTCTTTTGTGACATTGTTACAAATTTAGATCATTTTGGAACACTATATTCTCTTATTTTTCCATTGATGATGTAAATTTTGAAAGTAGAATGCATAAGAAGCTTATAAAGAATACTTATGATAAATATTAATCGCAAAATGCAGATGCAGGTAAGTTAACATAATATTCTAGTTGGATGAAGAAGTATTTAAATATCACGAGTCTGATTAAATGACAAATCTTAATAAAGAGTGATTAGTTAAAAAAAAGCAACAAAAAAATACCCTCAGTACTTGATAATTTTTAGTAGTTCTAGAAAGGTATTTAGTTTTATACTTTCATTTAATGACAGAGGGCCCTGCAGTCAAATTTATTCAAGTCATAATCAAGTATTGATTAAATTATTTTTGGAGCTTTATTCTAGTAATATTCCTAATTACCATTTACAAGTTATTAGTTATGCTATTTTATAATTCTAAAAAATTTGGAGCTTTACAGTTTTAAAAAAATATATTCCCTCCTATATTGTTTAGAGTGTTATAGAAAGTTGTCCTTTGTTTTCGATATTTTGTTTAAAATTAATTTTAAGTTTTGACTGTGCACTTTTTTTATTTGTTCAATATTGAAATGGACTTTTTAAAAAGGGACTTGCGACTTCAGCTTTCAAAATTTACTATTAAAATTTCTGAATAAAAATTAAATGAAAATCAATAAAAAAAAATTGGAGAGAAAAAGGGGCTTTGAAATTTGCAATATCTCAGAGCCCTTGAAAGGTTTAAAAACGCCATGAATTCTTCTGAAATTAGAAATAATTGCATTGTTTAAAATATGGAAAAAACGCATAGCTAATCAGTAAACATTTCAATAAAGATGTATATGTATATTGTTGAACAGTGTATTACCATAACTTCATTCAACACTATTTTTAATGATTTATTGTACATATAAGAACGATCTTCAATGAAATTAAAGTTTCTGAAGAACATATATTACATATATCAATGTAAAAATCATTTTTCTTAATTCTATTTTATTTTTTAACAGTAGATTTGGATTTTGGTTTAATAAAAGTGCAACTAGAAGAAAATTAAATTTGAATTCAGCTAATATCTCCTACAAATTTTCGCAGATACAAAGGATCAGTTAGCAAAATATTAATATACTTCTGATTTAGTAAGCTGTTTATTTTATACACCGTATACTTACAATATTTCATATACAAAATGCAAAGTCATATAATGAACAAATAATTTATATTTATCAGAGTACAGAATTTAAAAAACGTAACAACATTTAAATTAAATCTCCGATGATGAACAGAAAAGTTTAAATTTGTAATGGCGTTCTACTCTGGAAACTGACTTTTTTTAATAACTGATATAGCATGGAAACTTAATATCCGTAGTTGGAAGCTTTTCTTGCTACTTACGGCGTTTCAAGAATTATTTTGCAACTTTTCCATCCTTACAAATCATTCCAATGCCACTAACCTCATTTAATTGTACTTTAAATTTAATAAACAACTTTTTTTAAGTGCCGATATTTGAATAACATATATTTTAATGTTCGAAATTATTGAATTAAATAAAAGAAGCAAGAAGAAATAAAGCAAAAACTGAAACACAAACTCTTTCGTTTAATGCAAAACGTTATATTTATGTAAAATGATGCATTTATATCTAAATTCTAGAAGAAATGATTGTTATTTCGAAGTGGATACACTATTTATATGAGAAGAAATATTATTCCTCAATGATTTTTATCATACATTTTTGAATATATACATTGAAAAGCAATCCATCTTTCATAAAAAGCAAAGTGGAAATTATTCATATAGTATTAAAATGCATGAAATTGTATTAATGAACGTATCGTTAAGTATTCGAAATTGTATCAAACATAACTGTTGCCAAATATGACACTTTTAGATAACGTTTAAAATGTTGTAACCTCTTCTAGAACTGGCCCTTATCAGTAACACAACCGCATTGTAAACGATACTGTTGATTGATAGTTTTATGACTGGTACGCAAAGCGTACTGTACGCAATTGTCATGCAACCATCTTTTATAGTTTGTCATTTATAACATGCTGAAATACATTACCACGTTCAATTTATAACAATAAACTATTACTTATGTGTCATTAGTAATTAGAGATAAATGTCCTGAATCATTTTAAGATAATGAAAGCAATAATTCGAAATGGTACTAAATAAAAATATATATTAATCTATCTTTCTTGATTCTGTACACTTAAACATATAGAACCAAGAATAGCCATTTGTACCACTATATGATAACTACAAAAAATTATAAAATATACAGAATTCGAAAACTATGTGATAGACGGAGTCAAAATAATAATTTTAATAGCTCTATAGTAGGAAATTTCAAATTAAAATAATCCGTTGACAATTAAAATAATATATCTATGAAAAAGTGGATCAACTTTTTGTTAGATACTCTTTTGCAAATATTTTACACATTTTCCGTGATATTTTGACATTTGAAAAGTATACAGATTCATAGGGAAGCCAAACCTCTTTTCGCGCAACATACCATGAGGTAAAAGTTTTCTTTCTTTATCTCACCGAACATTTATCTCCAGGTTTTATTATTCCGCGTTTTTTGGCCAAGAAGTTTCTATTCTGGGAATACAAGTGTTAGAAGTCCACATTCATCAATCCGAAAAGAAAGGGTGGTTTCGTTTTTATGAGACCTTCTTTTGTTGCTTTAACGTTCGTCTTGGTATTAAACTGTGGTTTGATAAAATTTAATGGCTTATATATACAAAGTTGAAGAGGGAAGAATATTTTTGGAAGGGGAGTGATGGAATATATATTTAGAAAAAGATTTTTTCTAAATAGATAGAAAAAAAAGAAAGAAGAAATCCATCTTATATGTTTCCTAAACTATATGAGCTGGAATAATATATTTCCTAAACTATATAAGCTTATATATTTCCTGAACTATATAAACATATTTTATAAATCTAACTTATATATTTCCTAAAAGGCTATGAAAATCCTTATAAATGGATATTATTTCATGTTATCATTAATATCCTAAGAACTTTTTTAAATATTTTTATTTAACTATCCGAACTTACACCTAAAAGCTTCTGCTTTAATTTTAGCTACCCGCATTTGGCGTTCAACTTTTCAGAGATTTGCATATAATCAACTGATTTCTGCAAGATATTATAAAAATATTTAATGCAACTTTTCTCTTGCATTAATTTCTTTTATAAAAATAATGTATTTTGAGATGAATTTGGAATTGGTTTAATGTTAATTTGCCTGTCCTAGTTTCCGTTACAGAAACACAAATCTCGATAAATAGTGTTTGGTTCTCGCTTGATAGTGTAAATTTCATCTTTATTTATCAATCAGATTCCAGACTATCAGCTTGTGGCAATGCGTTGATTCGCCAGGATTAGAGATTGCAAAAAATATTTTGTACGACGTTTTAAATGGTTTACTCAGCAAAAATATTTTTTAAATTACGAGATTTGAAAGAGATATAAATCAGACTCTATTAGGGAATTTACATTGTTCTGTTACTTTTGCTACGAATTTAGCTGTATACACACTATGTATCTTTAGACATACAATTTTATAACAGGAATAAAAATCAATACTTTAGAATGAGCTCACATTAAAACAGAAGTTCCACCCTTTCTCGATTCCGAAATTAAACTTCAACAATAAATAAAACACAATTTTAAAAATATTATTAAAATATAATCTGCATCTGAAGTATGTAGCATTATTTTGTATTTCGGTGATCAACAATGGTAAAAAGCTAGGATGAAATATTAGGAGGAAAAATGAAAACGATTTGAGTTTCATATCTACATTGTATTCCATTTTTGTAAAATTTCTTTTCAATAATATTTTGATAAGTTATAATAACAAAAGTGTAAACATTTCACTTAATATTTAATTAATTAATATTTTAAAAAATGATACAGGTAAACATTTTCAACCAACAAAATGTAAATATGCCAAATTTTGTAGCTCTATGCTTAGTTATGTTTTGCGGATCACCAATACGTACACATACACTCAATTCCCTTTATAATTAGTAGAGATATAGCTTCTTCTTATGATTATAAGAATTGCGGTATTTATTTGAAACATTTTCTTAATGTTTTCTCAAGCACATTACTTATACTGTGTATCAAAATTATAAAAGTCTTCATTAATGCATCTCTTACAAATAAAGCAAAGGGTCTTTTCTACTATGAAGATAAGTCATATCACTGACTCTCCGACCCACCTGAAGGCACACGGATAAAGAAAATTGAATGACCAAACCGCCGCTATAGCAACACTGGCGGGAACTGTGGTTGAGCCCTAAGGGCTATCACGGACGCAGTACAACCCTTCCCGGAGGAAGTACGTCCCGTCATCGATGGGAGGAGCCAGATTTCCCACCTTTTTATGTACCCTCCAGGGTGGCGAGATCCAACCACCATACCAGAAGCCTCTCACCCTCATTCGATCTTCGTAGTAAGACCCCTGGTTGGGGGTTGGGGGTTGGGATAATAAATATGTTCATCCTTCGCATTAAGGCTTACCTTTAGAATAGAGCCACAAATGAGACACCAATTTAGAAAAGAATCCTTTTCTGCAACTTTACCTGGCGTACAGGGTTGGATTGTGACACATAATTCGAATTTGCCCCTTATGATTAACCGTCTGATTGAAGAAAAGCAGGTGGATTCATTTCTTTGTCGTCGTACTGAGGAAGTATGCCAGGTATTTATGCCTGTTGTTTAGGTATTTATGATATCGAAATTTAGGTCTAGACGCTTTACATTTTTAATTCGATTCATAAAGGAATATTTCAGTAGATGATTATGCAAGCACAGATTAAATATTTACATACGTTTTTCAGTATATTAACTTTATTTTATATGAAATAAGCTTTACTAATCATATCAAAATTAGGGGAATAAAATTCATAAGCAATCTAAAATTGATTTGATTACTTCTTTCATCGAATGAATTCAGGAAAGTATTGATATTTTAAACGCATTGAAATTACTATAATGCATTGGTTTAAGTAAAATTATATTTTAGTTTTATATTAGATATGCATTCAACTATTATTAAAAATTAAAATTAAAAACTTCAAACTTTACTAAATTATTTAATAAAACCTTACTGCTATTCCTCGTGAAAAAGTTTATTAATATTAAATATTAATTAAAAATATTGAAGTAAATCATTAGAAGTAACATTTGCAAAATCAAAAGTTTTAATAATAGGCTTTTTATAAGCTATTGAAATGACGATTGTTCACTTTTGTAACATAGGCTAAATAGTTACACGTTAATAAATAGCTATCCATACTTATAACCCCAAGAAACATTATCTGTTATTTTTCATTCATTTCATGCCGAATTATAGTTCCTCATTCAATTTTCAAATATAAAACATTATTTATCTATTATTAATTAGGAATGACGACCCTCGGTCACCTTAATGGGTTGAAAATTAGACGAAGAGTAAAATGTCAATAATATGATAAATCAGAGATAAAATTTCAAATAGAAAGAATTTATTGACAAATAAAATGATATATCAATGAAAACCTCAATCGAATTTCTGTTAAATATATTTTCGTAAGTATTTTATATATTTTCTTCCACAATTTGGCATTTTAAAATTACACAGTTTCGTTGGAAAGCCAAAGCACTTCTTGCATAACAGACCGTGAAACAGAAGTTTCTCGCTTTATCTCGCCAAACATTTATCTCCCGCGTTCTATTTTTCCGCGCTTTTTGGCCAAGAAGTTTCTACTCTGGGAATACAAAAGTTAGAAGTCCACATTCATCAATCCGATGAGAAAGAAACTTTCGTTTTTATGAAGTCTTCTTTTGTTTCTTTAACATTCTTCTCGGTATTAAACATGTGGTTTGATAAATGTTGATGGTTTTTATAAAAAGTTACATTATTACCTTTTTCTTTTTCGCTAAGGATATTTTTCATTCTAAATTCAGTTTATGTATTTCAAAACAACTCTGAAAATCCTCCGGATTGGATATTATTATGGGAAATGTGAACCATTAATAGCATCAGAAATATTTTTAAATACTTTTGACTTAGTTACCCGAATTTCCATCTACACATAACTTCTATTTTTAAGTTGTAGCTAACAGCCATTGGCGATTAATTGTTTTCAACTTTATTAATAGTATTAATTTTAGAGTTTTTCATATGTTTAAAAGGTTTCTGTGAAATATAACAAAAAAGTTAATGAGGTCTTTCTTTTAAATTTTTGTTGTTCTATAAAAATACTGTTTTTCGAGATAAACGGAAATTTATTTAATTCAGTTTTATTGTGATTTTAGGTTTAAATTACGTTAATGGTTCCGAAAACCCAAAAAACAATATTCGGTTTTAGCTTGCTTGTAAGTATTTCATTTTTAACTACCATATTTCAGACTAGCCGCCTTTAGAGACAAGTTTGTTCGTAAGGGTTAAGGGTTTTTTAAATTTCAATTAAATATTTGATTATATATTATTAATAACATTCTCTTTAAAATATTTTTGCATTTCGAAATTTGAAGAGATAAAAGCAGGAGTCTTACGCTGTTCTGTTACTTTTACTATGAATTTCTACTTTATACCTCCTTTATTCTATCACCGATTTTTCTATTATCGTATTTTTCCTGTTTCCTATTATCCTCCTATATCCTATTATCCTATTTTCTCTCTTTATACTTCCAATTTCATCAAAGAAATAAAAAATAATGTCTAAGCATGGGTTCGCTTTAAAAAAAGAGATTTGAAACAGATATAAATCAGACTTTTAAGAAATTTACATTGTTCTGTTACTTTTGCTATGAATTTAGCTGTATACACACTATGTAGCTTTAGACATACAATTTTATAACAGGAATAAAAATCAATATTTTAGAATGAGCT
>JAPMOR010003516.1:5136-25065 GCA_026543865.1 Argiope aurantia | reverse complement strand
ATGTGTGCGTGTGTGTTTAAGCAAGATCAAAATATTATAACTTGATTTATTTTTCAGAAAAACACTAAACAATACATCATAACATATTATAAATATATTAAAAATGCAAGTTATACTTAAGTAAATTTTTAAATATTATATTATACTACAACATACATCATGCATCATAACAGATGCTACATATAGATAACTGCTAACTAATATAAAATAGCTCGTGGTCTGCAAAAACTCTCTGAAAAGCTCTCCAGCTATTCAATAGCAGACTTAAAATTTCCTGACTCAATTTATTAATTATTTAATACTTGAAGAATTCATGTATAGAGCTGCTATACTCAGCGGCGAATATCTTGGCTATGTTGCTGAAATATTGCTAGTATTAGAAAGGTTCACACCAGGTCTATTAAAGAATTTCATTTTCCAAGTTTTCAAATAAATAAAATTCTAAAAAATACAAATTCTATAAATTATAAAGCATTAGGGTAATATAAACACTTTATGAAATATTGTTGATCTGTTTCTTATATGTTTCATTACATTTATTTTGTTATTAAATGTTTATAAACACTTAAAATCTAGTTCAATAATATTGTATACAAACGTGGATGCCGAGTAATCTACAATCATAATAAATAAGTAAAAGTAAATATATTTTCACAAAGTTAATAAAATAAAAAATAAACTAAAATAAAGCGTTGGCACCTTAAAAAAAAGCGTAGAAATTCGCACTAAATTGACCAATTTATCAAAAAAAGGACCTCATAATGTGCATTGCCTAGACCCGGAAAATATTTTAATCCGTTACTAAATATAGATAAGTGAAAATAGTGCGAGGATGGAAGATGTAATTCATAGAAAGTATAAATGTTTAGATATTGAACAGTAGTAATGTAAATACTCATAAGTCACCAAAGATTGATGAGGACGGTTTTATGACACACAAACCTACCAAGTACTTTTGATAAAATGAATTAAAACAACATTTAGAATATCGATGTTTAAAGATGTATCTTATCACCCATATAAGTAATCTACTGGCGATTTGTTTGCAAAAAACAATATACAAAGTTAATGAATCTATATTTCAGAAATCAAGCAATGGTGGTTGGTCACAAGTTCAGAAATTTTGGATTTGTGGTTTGGCAGATTTTCGACTAGGCAGTCTAGGCAGCTGCCGCTAGAGTGGAAGGGGGGGACACATAAAAACCAATAAAAAGATCTTGTCAGTCTAATTGTTAAAGAAATAAATTTGCTAGAAATAAAAATTTTGAATTATAAAATATTTAAACTACAATGTGTCTGCATATTGAATTATGGAAGTTGTTTATTAATATTGAATTATGTTTTAATAATTCAACTATATTTAAATAATTGAATTATTAAAATTATTTATTATTAAGGAATTATTTTGGACCATCGTCTCAGAACAGAAAGAAAATCGAATCAGTAATGATAATATTAAATAAAACATTGGTTATTATTTTATGATATATTGGAATATTAATAATTCATTAACCCTAGTAGCACATAATATTGTATGACATTGATCAATATTGTCAATATTGTTTGATACCGTGTAATATTGTTTAATATAATATCGCACAATATTGTATAATATTGTGCAACAGGCTGTGCTACCTGGGAAATGGTTATATGATAGTATATTTGGCAATTCCAATAAAATAATAATCTTTCATGTTATATTTGTTTGAAATTTATTATTTCCTTATAAACTTTAATGATAATTATATGCTTATATTTTTAAATAAAGAAATCCTTAACTAATACTTAAGATAAAAAAAATTTAAAAATTTATTATTTTATTGACTTTTTCTATGATATACAAATTAAAGAATAAATTAATAAAAACATATATTATCACGCAGTTCAAAGAAAAAACAAAATAAATTTTTACATTCATAGAATAGAATAATCAAAAGCAAAAATTTAACAAGAAAAATTATTCTATTCCGTTTTTAAGAATCTCGAGGATGCAGAAGGTATTAAGAAAAAGAGGATACAGGGATCAATTTCCAGAATCCTCCGAACTCTGATATGCATAATTTCGCAGAATCTAAATCAAAATACAAATTTTAAGAGTTGTCATATTTTTTTTTCTCTTCACATTTCTTCAGAAAAGTAATAAACCAATATGAAATAACGGAAGAAATATTCATAAATTAAATTGTGGAAACATTCATTGCTACATTCATATTTCCTCATGCCAGGTGGAAAGGTTATTTCCTATTCTTAGCACCAAAATAACAATTTGCTTACTAGCATTTTTTTGTTTTGTTTTTCAAACATAATTTTAAAGTATTAACTATATTTTTATGCTGCTTCTAATCCAATATTGGCGTGCGTAAGAGTTTTTATGTTATGTAAGCTGCAATGATCTGTATAATCAGCTTTAAGTATAATTATGCTTTGTATATTTAAATATCTTCATTTTAAGACTGTATCATTCTTGCGAAACGCAATATCATTATAGCTTTTAAATGCTTAACATGAATATTATCCTACAACGTGAAATGGTTTATATCCTTTTTATCATGTGAAAGCATGTGTTGTTTTGGTTTGGGGTTTTTGAAGCCTCAAAATGCACTTAAGCGATAAATCACCAATGCAGAAAATTCGCTATTTAGCGCTTTTGACGCATCAAATTTTTTACTTTTAGGGTTATTAGAAAATAATAAAGAAAGTTGTCACAGTTGGCGACTTATCGCCAACAGAAAATTACATCTTGGGACGAATGTCCGCCATGTACTCGATTCTCCCGTCTGGCCAATAAAGGGTAGGGTCATGAGGAGTTATCGCCCGAAGAAGTTCAGAGAAGAAAACGGAAATGAACATGAAACAAAGAGGTGGGTATCGAAAGCTGGCGATTGCGCAATACAATAGCCATGTAATCACTCCAAACCAGTTTAAACCGGATTTTGGCAACAACAAAAAATTCTGCACTCAAGATAAAGTTTTGAAGCAAGAACGATTTTGAAATGAAAAAAGACCCATCGATTTCAAAGATTTTTCTAAATATCAACTCATGCATAATCAGATAGTTACGTCATTGTTTAAAATCGGTTTAAACTGGTTTTTCGTTTAAAAAAATTTTGCCCTCGAGATAAAAAATTTTAGAGCTCGATTGATTTTGAGAGGTCAATAACCATCGCTTTTCTAAATATTGGTGATTGCTAAAAATGATTCATGTGATAACATGATGTTTTATTGTCGGATTGATACCACGTGACTAAAAAAATAATAATGTTATCACACGATAACTTGAAACTCAGCAGATAGAAGATTTCAATTTATTTTTTCAGTTTCTTAAATCAATTTGATTTCATTTTATTAATTAATTAATAAAACTTTATTCACTACATTTTAGAATAGAAGAAAGAAATAACTATAGTACAAACAATCAATTAAACATTAAATTGTTAAACTATTTAACTAGAAATTAATTTTTATATTAAATTATTTGTTTTTCTTGCGTTTCTAACACTTACTAACACAGACTACCAGAATTTCTATGGAAAAATACAGGAAACATTCAAATACAATTATCAGACTATATCAGTTGCATCTTGAAAAAAAAATGAATGAATAAATACAATATGTGAGTACAAAATATATCAAATATACTCGCCAAATAAAATTATCTCTATGTAAAAGTGATTTTACACACAATGTTACTATTCTGTAATATTGCTCCCTTTCACAAATCATCTCGTAGGAAGACATATTGATAGATATTATGAATGAATGATAAAAAAATGCTAGATCAAGGACCACGGTCATTCTCCTTATGAATGTGTAGGTATATATGTGTTGTGTTTCAAAAAAAGTAATTTAAGCAATGAAAAATAGAAAAAAATTTCCAAATACACTAAAACATGATGACATATTATAAATGCATTACCACAGGAAGGCGATTATTAACCTAAATTTTCATTTATTAAACTGTAACTTAAGCAATGTGTATTCATAGACATTTCTTAGGGGTGCAAAATTCGCTATCATATACTTAATAATATATGCTTTAATCATATACTTTAGAGGAAGAAAATACCTACTTATAGAAGATAGTTTCGAAATTCATTTAAAATAGTGAGGAATTAAAAATGAAATGAAATGTAGGCATTTTTTCGAAATAGCATCAAAAATTTTGAAATACAAAAAAATTTAAAATATTCATCCTCTAAATGTACCAATATTTTTGCCGTAAAAAAATTTTTTTTAATCTTTAATAAATTTTTAAGAAATACTTTAAGCATATTTTTCTACAATGTATTTTATTGTTGAAACTCAAATCGTTTGCATTGCTGCTACTAATATTTTACATCAGCTATTTTTTTTCATTGTGAATCCTTTAGATATGAAGATTTGGTTTATATCACGATGTTGAGTAAGTTTCAGTACAAGATATGCTTCTAATAAAAATTTGAAATTTTGTTGTTTCTTCAGTAAAGGTTTAAATTCAAGGTTTAAAGACAAGAAGTAGTGAAAAAAAATTTAATGCTCTCCTTTTAAAATTTTTATATATATTCTTTTATTTTTAAATCTATCTATCAGTGTCTACCATTTTATTTTTTTCCATGTACGACCTAAGGCCATTTGGTGTACAAATAGTGAATTGTTCACCTTTCAGGATAGTAAGAACTTCAAATAGAAGAAAAGGAGAGTAGTTGCATATAAAATATAAATTATACTATTAAAATATATTGTTACGAAATTTTCTTTACCGGGGTTCGTTTGGATAGTGGGAGTGATATGGTGTAAAGAACTCTCAATCAGTAGGCAGAAGTAGAATAAAAAAGACACACAGGACAGCACAAAGCGACAACTGTATACAGCACAGAAGACGATTATCTTCACCCGAGACGTGTAGCATACAACAGCACACACAGCAGCATACAACCAGAATCTACTGCAGACAGTAGCGCACAGCTCAGTTCAGCACTAGCTTGACTCAGTCGCTTTCGACTCCTCCGTCTTCTACTTCTCCGACTCTGGCTCGGAATACTGACTTCGTCGACTCGACTCCCCTGCTCTCGAACTCGGACTACTCCGTCGTCTCCTCTGACTACTGGCTTCCTCCGTCTCCTTGGCAGCGGTGGTCGCTTCCTTTTATAGGTCTCAGGAGGCGGGGCTAGAAGCCTCTCAACCAATCAGGAACGTTCGAGGCGTATCTCGGTTCCTACTGGACGGATCGGGAAAATTCTCGAAGTTTCGGGTATTATCTATTTTGGCGCCAAATTCGTCGCCAAGTCGCCAAATGGTCGCCAAGTTTGTCTCCAAGCTCTGGGACCTCCGACGCGCTAGTCCCATTCAGATGACTGTAAAACTTTCTTTCTATTGATGGAACAAACTATGCTGGGAAGCCGAATTGCAGGTTTGTAACAATATTATTACGAATTTGATGCGCTTTTTCCAACCGTTTGAAACAAAAATTTTACACAAACCTATTTTTGTAGTCACAAAATGACAAACCAAATTTAAAATATATATAAATCATGACATCTTTGAGATATCACATTTACATGTTTCTAAAAGTACAAACAGACAGACAGTCAATCCTTTGTTAGATTTGGCACAAACTTTGATCAGTATTTAGACTCGAGATGCTACTTTAGAAGAATTTTATCTATAGTTCATCTTGATAAAATATATTCGAACAGCCACACAGACAGACATCCTGTGAACGAAGTTTGTTCAACATTTGACAGAAATCTATAAATTGCGTATAAAGTACCTATGCCAAATTTCATCAGTCTAGCTCAAAGCATTTTTAAGTTTTCTTTGTCACGAACTGACATTTTACAAAAATATTTTTTTCGAACTCATGGGGAGCTAAAACGAGGAGGTTCGTCAAAATCTCGAGTTCGAATTTTTTGACAATTTCTGTACTTTCTCCATATAACGGATACGAGAAGTAAAAAGGTAAAGACAGGAAAGGTGAAAATTAAAAATCTGAGCTACAATCTTGGCGTACTCCTTTGTCCTTAAGTAACTGGAGCTGTTATGAAATAGAAATACCAGGACTATTTTTTAAAATGCGATGTATAATCATTTTGTTCATATATTTTAAATCTAAAAAGAAAAACACACTTAATCTGTAATTCTGTCAAAATGTAATACTGTAAATTCTTTTATATAGTTTGACATCCATCATAGATACCTTAAAAATAACTTTCCAAAGCAAAATCTGAAAATGAACTACATATCAGTAGTTCTACTTCGTGAGATAAAAAACGTTACGTACATTTAATAATGCCGGTGGGATATGGGAAGGATTTAATGGGGCTGCAGTAAATTAATCAACCAAAGTTTGAACAACAAAAAAAAATCTCTCGCTTAGGTCTGTGCACCAAAACGGTGTGCATAGCGGTTATTTACAAAACTGAGGAATGATTAATACTGTTTGAGAATATCTCTTAAGAACTCGAAAATATGCTGAATCTTGTTCCTTCTTTTCTTGTTTTTTCACAAAATTTTCCCCCTTTTCTTTACATGCTACGTACTTAACTGTAGACAGGATTTAACATTTCTTTTCCTTCTATCTGGATATAACGTTTGCTGGAAAAATAAACACTCTGCTTCGGTCAAAGCTTGTTTTTTAAATATTAGTTGTTCTGCGGTTTGTTCTTCTAAAGGCGGATAGTTTGAGAGACCGAATTTTTTTCACCAAATGGCAGATATCTCACCTGAATGGTTATTGGTAATTAAAATTTTTAAGAATAAACAGAGCAATTGATTAAATAAATATTTTTTTATTAATACGTTTTTTTAGCATGCTATCATTATTTTTACAAAAAAAATGTAGAGTTAATTTTTTTTATTATTTTTAGGAAATAAATGCTTGAGTATTTATCAACACGAATCTATAATAACGTTTCCCTGCATTGCTAGTTTTATAGTAAGGGAAAGAAATTTAAAAAATATTCTTAAAGGATGCACAATGGAAGGCATGTCAATGACATTCGACCTTGGCGATAAAAATAAAACTTCTAAAAAATACTAGAATTATGATCTTATTTCAATAAAGAACCGATATATGAGATCCTTCAAGAGAATTCCATGTTACTCACAGCCTATCGAGAGATTATATAAGCGGAGGCGTTTACATGAGAAGTAATTCGCTTTTTGAAGTGTTAATCGTATTGCGAGCTGAGAGGTCTAGCATTGTTAAACTGTTTGTTATTAAAGTAGCAATTTGCTGTCCGCTCGTGTGTTGTTAATTTCCTACAAGTCCTTTCTTTATGTTTATCTCAGTTTTGATTTCCTATTTATTCTGTATTTTCTTATGGAATAAAGTGTCCATTAACCAACGTGCATTAATAATTCTGCTATCGTAATTCTGTATCTGCTAATGCGCAATTCTGCTATCTATTTGATGATATTTCATTGTAAACTTAAATCAATACAGATGATTTAAGTCTATATTCGAAGTTTTTTAAGAAATATTTCATTAAGTAGATACTAAAATTTATTCACTAAGAAAGAACTCAGAAATGTACATACGACTTTTTATAGCAAGCCGAAGAACTGTTTATCCATTAAAATAAATTAAACTAAATTAAAATTAATTAAAAATTAAAACAAATTAAATTAATTTAATTTAATTAATAATTAAAATAAGTTAAATAAATGATTAAACTGGACGCATACTTCCTATTAAGCGATCGTTGTGTTTATTCTGCTTCGTGTTTATAGAATGAATTAATCAACTAAGCATTTAGAATGCAAACTATTTCTTCTAAGCCACTGTTAAGAATCTTAAAGACGCGATGAATGCATCATTTCGTGAAATGCATTAAATCACATTCGTAATCCTCGTATATGTGATTTCGCCGGGTTTAAATCAAAATACAAATTTAGGCAAGGCAGTTATCATAAATTTTGGAAATGAGTCTTTCTTTTCGCTTCAATAAGCTCTAGAAAAGTAATAAAGCAACCTAAATAAAGGAAGAAATATTCATAAATTGTGTTGTGGGAGCATTCCTAACTGCATTAATATTTCATCATTTCAGGTGAAAGTGTTATTCCTCATTCATATTTCTTGAAAGAATTTTTTTAGCTCATTTCATTAAAAAAAAATTTTTTTAATTATCTTTTATTTTTAATGTTTGAAGTGTTAGCTGTATGTGAAATTATTATTTTTTGCTTTATTTCTTGTTTAATATCGATAAGTTGAAAAAAATTAAATAAAATATTTAAAATTACTTTATGCATGTAAGCGAGAAAAATGTAATGAAGTTATTTAAAGGTGCTTTGAATATTTTAATATTTTATGTTTAAGATTTATTCGTTTCATTTTAGTAATGCTTTTTAATTTTTTAGTTCGAATATTAAGAACTATAAAAAAAATAGACAGTTTATTTGTAAACAGAGCACTTAACAACCGATTTAAGGTTAATTATGTGGTTGGAATTTCATAATGACGCAGTTAAGTGTTTTAAATGTTTAATTACCGAGTAGAGTTGTTAAAATAAATGTGGAACAACTGGTAGAAATAGAATTCTTTTTGAGATATATTTTAAAAAGATATGTGAAGATTATATTTATGAAATGATTTACAACGTCCAAGCCCAATTCACTTCAAAATGAATACCACTAATTATTAGGTTAATAGCAAAACATCGCATTTTCTATAATTATTTGCTGTTGTCCAAGTAAATGAAGATAAAACGTTTTCACTGTTGCTTGCACTGTAAAAACAACGTATTATAAGAACTGCGCCATCTAGCGAGAATAGGAGAGAGAAGTGTGACGATTTACTAATAGCGAGGTGATTGGCAAACCGTCATAATGGTTTCCCGTTGCACGCTTCGCTGAGATTAATTGAATGTAAATTTTTTTACTGCTATAATAGACTTTCAATGTTTTCATGTTTGTTCCTGTGAGTCTCAATCATGTGCGTAGCCCAAAATAAAATAATAAATAAATAAAAGCTAATGGGGAATCGTTGGTTTTCTTTGATAATCGAGGCAAAGCATTTTCATTTAATTTTCAAAACTTTTTAGGGAACTTCTTAACTAGTAATAAATTTAGAAACACTATAAATAGTATTGAATACATGCCGCATGCATGCGGCCTTAATTACTAACTCAAAGATTCAATTTCATTTGAAAAAATTCCAAACCTAAATAAAAGCTTTTGTCCTCATTAGATATGTTTTATGAATTAATTAAACGGAAATGATATAAATTAGTTTGAAACTATTGGGACTCTATAAATGAAAAAAAACCCTCCTACCCACCAGGTATATTTTATGCAACATTTAGACATAATTGAACAAACCGATTTGTTTTTGCAATACTAAATAAAAACCAACGGGCGTGGCACATAGAATGTGGCTTATTCTATATGCAACATTTTAGTAATAAAAATGTTGCGTATAGAATGCCTTACATGGAATTGGTATAAAATACTTACGAAATATTTATCTTTGATGGGAATTTAGCATTTTTACTAAATCTACTGTGTTATCCTTGGTGAGTTATTTGGCGATTAATCTCTGACGTGCTGTCAATAACATCTGAAAATCGAATTTGAGTTTTAGATACGTTTTTCCCAACCGATTCAAAGGGCCGCGGTGGTCTGGTGGTAAGGTCTCGGCTTCGGAACCGGAGGGTTTCAGGTTCGAGACCCTATTCCACCGAAGAACCGTCGTGTAAGGGGGTCTGTTGCACGTTAAATCCGTCCTGACCAAACGTCCTCCCGCTGGTGTGGTGTGGAGAGGGGGTGTCAGATCAGGTGTCGTCCTCGTCATCTGACCGTAGTTCAAAATTACGAGGTCCGTCCCAAAATAGCCCTAGTGTTGCTTCAAACGGGACGTTAATACAACTAAACTAAACCCAACCGATTCAAACAAAGATTTGATCTAAAACTACACTTGCAGTCAAAAAATCTCATACTGAATTTGATCCATCCCTTTTACATGTTTCTAAAAGTGGGGATCCACAGATAATCAACCCCTTGTTGGATTTGGGGAAAGAAGGAATTCGATAGGTGTATAGAATATAGATGTTAATTCTTTGTATCGAATTTTATACATCTAGCTCTTTTCATTTTGTATTTAAAATATTTTACAAAAATGAGAAAAAGAAATACAAATAAGTATAAAACTGCATGGATGCGTGGAAAAAAGGGATGTACTACTTTATTATTTCGACACCCTCTCCCTTTCCGAGATTTTATCACCAAACAAACTCGAGATTCTCACCAAAAAGATAAGATAAGGAAAGGTGAAAATGAGAAATCATAGCTATAATCTTGGCGTTAACCTTGGTCCCCAAGTAAGATAGGGGAGGTCGCCATGATATAGAAATACCAATGCTATTTATAAAAAAATGCAATGTATAATCATTTTGTTCGTATGCTTTAAATCTAAAAGTAAGAACACAATTAATGTAAAAATCATCCAAAGTAGTGATTCTGGAAACGCATTTTTGCATATACTTTGATATTCAGAATAAATACTCTAAAAATAAATATCCAAAGCAAAATACAAAATGAACCGCATATCCGTGGTTCCATTTCATGGTATAAACAACGTTACATTCATTTATTGATGCTGGCGGCATATAGGAAACACTTAACTCGAAGACAGAAAATTAATCAACCAGAATTTGAGCAAAAATAAACTCTCGCTTAGGTGTGTGCATCAGAAACGGTGTGCATCGCGGTAATTGAGGAATGATGGTAAAATTGAGGAATGATGAATGCTGTTTGGGAATATATCTTAAAAACTCACAAATATACTGAATATTGTACCTTTTTCCCACAAAATTTCCTCCTTTTTTTTCTTTATATGATTCTTTCTTAATTGTAGACAGGATTTAATATTTCTTTTCTCTCAATCTAGGTATAACGTTTACTAAAAAAATAAAAATAGTGCCTTAGTTAAAGCTTTTTTTTTCAAATGCAGCACACTCCCGAGAACTCTGGTTCGTGACTATCCGGCTTCTGTACTATCCGACCTAGTTTATCGTAATTAAATTATACGTTACAGAATTTATGTTAAAATACGAACAGTTTATATCGTTAACTTACTTTTTTTCTAATAAACCCTTGAAATATGCAGTGTAATATATAAACATATAAGAACTACCAATACTAAGCCTTCTATTTTAATTCGACACATTACTGGCAACTCCTATAATTCACCGGTCCGCGTTCACATTTTACGTGGTTTGAGAAAAATGGAGGGCTTAGTACTCAATAAGAAGTGAGAAAATACGTATTATAACAGTTAGTTTTGTTATAATGCGGGTAAAGAAATGTGTTCATAGGACTACCGGCCTATCCGGCTTTTTTGTTATCCGGCCTGCCCTTTCGCCACATTAGGCCAAATACTGAGGAGTGTACTGTATTAACTTCGAAATCCAACAAAAATCGAGATGCCAAATATGTGAATCCTTGTTTAAAAGGAAGTATTTTCTTTTTTCAATTAAAATTCTTCTTCTTCTTCTTCTTTTTTTTTTTTTTTTTTTTTTTGCCAATCTAACATATTGTAATAATTTAACTTAGCAGTAATGTAGTAATTGTAATCTGGTTTTCATACCTTCATATTTTCCAAATCTCTAATTTAGAGCTTTCTTGGTACTAAGTTTCTTAATCGCTGTTAAATCAACTTACTCCAGTGTAACGCCTAAACAGACTCGCACAATATGATCACTAAAATAAACAAAAACAATAATATAATGAATATCGAAAAGAATTTTTTAATCATTTATGAATAATTTTAATCATTTATCACCAAAAAATGGGCAATAAATGTTATTTAAAAAAGGAAGCAACGAGAGAGGGGAAAAAACTTCTTTAAAATCAAGTCATCCACGGGAACAAAAAATTCCAACGTTATAAAAACTTTAAATCATCGAAAACAACTTAAAAAATCGCGATTCATCAACTTAATCAAGCGCAATTGTTTATTGAAGTCTAATAATTTATTTTAAGAGAAAAAAATTAAGGAAATATCAGGAAGGAAGATAGTCTCCTTGTATAAGTATTTCAATCAGTGTCTACGATTTTTCCTTTTTTTTTTGCGATTTTTTTTTATTGAGTTGCACTCGTTACAGTTTTCTTTCTTGAAAAGAAAAAAAAAACATATTTATTTCATTATCTGTGAATTTTCGCAATCAAGAAGCAAAAACTATCTAAATCAAATAATTGAGCTGAGCAATTCAATTAACGAATAATTATAAACTATGCAATATTGAAAAAAAATTGTAAGTTTTAAATTGGAAAGGAGTACGAAATTGTCAAGAATTCAAATTAAAAATGAAGAGGATAAAAAAGATATCTTAGACATTTTTTACACAGCAAGATTAAATTGTGGCTTAATGAAAAAAATTAGAAATGTTTTTATAAGATATGAAAAATTATTTTTGAGAAATGTGTGTTTTAAAAAGGGCTTTTTAAGATAACTGGGACATTAAGTATTAGTTATTTGTTGGATAAGAATTTTTCTGCAAAAGCACTTCAGAACAGAAAAAGGACACATGAATAAGAAAAAAAATTTAATTTCATTCTTAATATGAATCCTTTAGCAGTCTGTTGTAAGATAATTTTTAATAATGATTTTTAGATGTTTTTTTCACAAATCTATTGAAATACTTTTTATTGAATAAATTAAGCTTACACAACATCATAAAAAAATTGGCAAAAATATTAAAGAATTATTTTTTATGATCCATAACGGTTGGAAGGCTTGATTCCAAATTTTAGATTTAATATCTAGATAGTTGTAAAGATGTTTCAGGTTTTCTGGGTGTTGCCAGACTCAAAATTTGGACACTAAGGAGTCGTAGTTTGCTTCATTTGCACTTTGAAGTAATTTTCTATTCTGAAGGCTCATTAATTAAAAACACTTTTGAATAAATCTTGGTTGAAATGTTCGGAAAAATGAAGAAAAAAGTTTTTTTTCATTATTATTTATACGTTTTGAAATCTAGACTCCAAATTTTATATTTAATATATAGATAATTTTAAAGATGTGTGAAATTTTATAGATGTTGTCAGATTCAAAATGTGACAACAGGGGAATCGTGGTTTGCTTCATTTTCACTTTAAAGTAATTTTCTATTCTGAATTCTCATTAATTAAAAACACTTTTGAATAAATCTCGGTTGAAACGTGAGGAAAAATGAAAAATAAATTTATTATCTATACGTTTGAAAAGCTTGACTCCAAATTTTATATTTAATATCTAGATAATTTTAAAAATATGTGGAATTTTCTAGATGTTGCCACATTCAAAATTTGACAACAAAGGAGTCGGGGTTTGTTTCAGTTTCATTTTGAAATATTTTTCCATTGTTAAAGTTAATTAATTAAGAATACTTTTTAATAAATGATGTAGCGGTTACAATTACTGCCTTCTCCTTTCTTCATAGGTGGCGCTACTAGAGCCACCTATCAAGAGCCATGTTTTCCCATGATTCCTCATTCTTGTCTCTTGTGTTGTCCTTGCTTGCCGTGTGTTTTTTGTTCTATGCCTTGTTCTTCAATATGCTTGTGTTAAATGTTTGTGCCGTGGAACTTAACCCGCTAATAAAAAGTAGTTCCTGAAACTGAACTCATTCTTTCATCCATGGCATAACACATAATAAAGAGTCTCGTCCCTCTACAATCCTAGGTGAAACGTTTATCATCTTTCACTACTCCAAGGAATTGGTTGTCTATATATTGCGTTTTTTCCATGTTTTCAATGTACTTCATATTTATAAAAAGGACTTTTTCAAGGACAAAATTAGCTTTTATCTACATATTTTCTTCTTTTGTATTTAGAATCTTTGCACAATTTTATTCTTTCCTCTTTTATATTTAGAATTACTGTAGCTTTTTATTTATTCTTCCGCGAGAAAAAGATACAATCGATATTTCTCAAAATCAGACTTCTGCAGATACTAATGTAAGATTTGAGAACACATTAAATTATTAATTAAAAATTAAGCAGAATTTTGTCATTTTTCAGCTATAAAGAATTATTGCATGAAAATCAATTTTACACCGTTTCTTAATTTAAAAAAATCGTTTGTTTGTTTTTAACTATCCCAATTTAATAGTCGAACAAAAATTTTCTGGATTTCCGCAATTTTTTAAAAATAGTTTTGCTATCTAGTAAGATTTTTTTTTCTATAACGAGAAACTTCTTGGACTGTGAGAAGTAATTTAAATGTAAACAAGCAATACAGAAATTAAGAAGTTATCTAAATAGAAGTATTATTAAAACAAGAAATACCAGGACAAACTGAAATCTCCAATTAAAAATTTTACCATTATTTTCAATTACAGTGAAACTTTCACCAAACGATTTACTTTTTTTTCATCGATTCTGTCTCAATTTCATAAAAAAAAAGTCTTCCAAAATGTAAAGCTAAATTATCGGACTCAGCTAAAAAAAAAAATCAACAAATGGAATCTGTTCTCGCGGAAAGGAAGACAAAAAGAATCTCAGCAACTCAATCCTGCCCAATAAGACAACAAAGAAACTAATCCAGATATTTTTCCTCAATCAGCTGATTAATCATAGCTGACAACTCAGTTCCCATTTCTCAACCTGTTCTCACAAGCCAGGGAAAGTTCCAAAAAAAAAAAAAAGATTTTTTTTTTCTAAATTGTTGTTTTATTAATAGCTTCACTCTAAGGATGAACCTCTCTAAGAAAGATGATTATCTTCTGATATTTGTAAAATAGAAAAGTTTTACTTAAAGACATAGATTAACAGTGTTTTGTAACATGTGTATTATTCAAGGTATTGTGTAAGTGAATTAACAGAGTTGAATCAAGGATTGAATACATTATAGAATTAGCGTGCTAAAGGTAAAATTAAACAAAGATTCGATCTTTAAGATGATATATTAATAATTCATGGATTTAAAATGCTGAAATCATTTACTTGCTTAGCACACTTTTTCTTCAGAAATGTTTCTGAGCTTTATCTTTTATTTTCATAATCCTTAATCTATCATCACTGCACAATATTCCCCAAACCCATAATATTTTATATAATTAATAACATCTACATACAGTTACAGTAACAACATTGTAACACATGGATATTTTTATTTTTACCATTTATGCAAAAACGGGGTATGTTGGTAATTAGACATATTTAGACATTGGTATTAGACCAAACTTTTTCCTTTGAGTAATTTTATTATGATACTTTCATAAGTATTTCTTTGACACGTGCAATATTAGGAAAGGAAAATTTAGGTATGTAGAAAAGAATGTTGTAAGCAATAAGGATTTTTATCCCCTCACTTGGAGTGTCAGCATGCTGAAGTGAGCTGTTTCATAGAGCACGCATAGAATGAATTAAATAAAAAGTGGGAATTAGATCAGGAAATAAGAGAATATTTTTAAAGGATTGGATGTTAATAAAATATTGATGTGGATTAAACTAAGATAAAAATTAGGAAATTAATTAGAATTTAAATTATATATA
This sequence comes from Argiope aurantia, assembly GCA_026543865.1. Classification (NCBI taxonomy): domain Eukaryota; kingdom Metazoa; phylum Arthropoda; class Arachnida; order Araneae; family Araneidae; genus Argiope; species Argiope aurantia. Next base: position 9,611 of record JAPMOR010003516.1, on the reverse strand, counting down.
TATATATATAAATTCTAATTTCAATCTAATTTAATTTTTTAGTTATTTAAAAATTATTTTTGTCATATCATATTTATAATATAAATTTTAAAAACACCAAAAACTTTCTTAATTTTTCATTACATTTTAATTAGATTTTAAAATTTCCTTTCTAACGCTAATTTTTTCCAATGCATTTTTTTTTCTCTAATTTTGACCGATTTTCATTTTTAATTATGACTATTTGACCCTAATTTTTTTTATTGTTTTAATTACAAGGTTTATAATTAAATTTCGACTACATTAAATTCATTTTTCATGCACACATTATTAACTTTATAATTTAGAGTAAATTTCCAAAAATAAAATAAAAATAGATATACAGTTTAAAATAATTTCATAATTTAATGCTTCGGACTAACAGTTCTAACTTTTTTTAATCTTTTATCAAATAAATATTCAGATATTTATTTATATTTATATCCAGAGAGAGACGATTTAAGGGAGGGACAAAATATTATTTTTATTAAATGATTTAAGAAACACATTGTTAAGTTTTTTTTTCTCACTTTTTTTACTTTCTTCCCATCTAGTAGCTCTATAAAATTACGAAGAAAAACAAAAGCGCTTTAAAAAAACCACTATACTTGATTCATGTAAACTTCACACACGAGGCGCTTACGAACGGCCTTTTTTGTTGTGAACTTCCTTTTCTCTTTCCCCTGTTCCCAGAGTCCATCACCGTCCATTTCGGGTCAGCGGGCCCTGACAACCCCGGATGCAGAGACAGAAGGCTTGACTAATGTTTAATGCATTCCGCTAGAAAGTGGGGAGCTATTTTTTAGAGAAAGAGGGGGAGATGGTATTCTACCACCCTTCGACCTACATGCTGATGGAACGACGAGAAAGCGTGTTGGAATAAGTAAGGAAATCTAGAAGTCAGTTCCGTTTTCGGGGAAAAAAGGGGAGATTAAAGGTTGAATTTGGAAATAGAATGTTAAGAAGAGAGTGGTTGATTGGAAACACAGAATTTCTTGCCTAGGTAATTTTTGCTATTGTAAATAATTTTATGAGGGTTGACAAAAAGTTCCCCCCCCCCCCATGTTTCCTGCTATAACTTTTTCCTTTCATCGCCAATAAATAATGTAAATACATTATGATTATATAAAAAATAAATAGTGTGAGAATAATAATGTAGTTTAATAATAATAATAATAAACGATAATAAATAATAATAGATGATGTAAAATGTATTACATGGCATATTTAGTAAATCGAGTCTTTGCATAGTTTACGCTTTATACGTGATACAGCTGGACTCTGACGAGATGGCTGATGATCTTCAACATCAGGCAGGAAAGTGCATTCACTGAGAGGAAGAAAAATACAAGAAAAAGAGTAATTCTAAAACTAATTCAATAACTCAACAAGTCGCTAACTCAGTTTAACTAATTAAAGAATTAATTATGATTCTATTAAAGCATTTCTAAGCAGTAATGGTTATAGGCTGGCATATTAACTGTAAACTGCCGTTTGTGACATGCGTGATATAAGAACATTTAGAATTTCTTGCCTCGGTAATTTTTGTTTTTGCCATAATTAACTATTCTGGGGTTGACAAAAATTTGCATATTTCTCATCCCATGTTTCTTGAAATAACTTTTTCCTTTCATCACTAATAAAAAAAACTTTATATCCATTGTAATTATATAAAAAATAAAAAAGTAATAATAATAAAATAAATAATAATAGATAGTGTAAATTATATTACGTGGTATACTTAATAAATTAGGTATTATATTCTGTACACGATTACGTAATACAGTGGAATCCTCACGAGTTGAATGCTGATGTTCAGCGTCAGAACGGAAAATGCATGCACTGACAGGAAAAAAAATCAAGAGAGAGAGTAGGTCGAAAAAATAATCTAAATTTAATTAGTTAAAAAAATTAATTATGATTATGTAAAAACATATTTAAACGACAATATTTACAGGATGGCATATTAACTGTAATCTGCGCTCTGTGATATGCTTCTTGCATCATTTAGGCAGACCGGATGCAGAATAGAGTTGTAAACACAAAATAACATACCGAATTTCGTTGTTTTAAGTCATTGTGTTTATGAGTTATTGCTTTTGCATGCATGCGAAAGTGCAAGCTAACAAATAATCAACCGTTAGACAAATTTAGTTCAAAATTTGAAAAGTATCTATATATTAGATGCTACATCTATGTATAAAATTACACTCACGTCCAACATTAAGGTCACAAAAATGTTTTTCAAAGTAATTCTAAATGGCTACCAGTAAAATTTAAACAAATTATATTTTATATATTGTGAAGGACCGGTAGCACGATATTAACCTTTGTTGTGGGAAAAAAGATATTTAGCATTAGTTTCTGAGGAACTACTGAAATTAGACCGTTTAGGCATCTGTCATTTTTGCCTGCAATTTTGTGAATATTGCATTAAAACAAAACATTTAACCTGTTTCCAATGAGAATGAGTTTTTATAATCGTTTAGACGATTCCTTGAGATGGATAGCTGTTGGCAGGCTTGAAGCTGGGCAGTATCAAGCAGATATGGCTCAATGGTTACAAGTGGCACCGAAAGTGGTATCCAAGTTGTGGAATCAATTTCAAATAAGTGGTACTGTAACCAGGAAGGCCGGCCAAGGCCGCCACAGAACTACGACAACTGCGCAGGATCGCTATTTGGCATTAAGCGAAAGACAGCATAGGCTGACAACGGCTCTTCAACTTGCTCGTGACCTTGCTGCTGCGTCTGTAATAGGAATTTCCAGACAAACAGTATACAGACGTTTAGCAAAGAGCGCCCTTTATGCCCGGCGACCAGTTGAGTGCGTCCCTTTGACTGCATCCAACAGAAAAGCCCGATTTTTGTAATGCCGAACACATCAATCTTGGGCACAACAAGAATGGGGGGGGTGTTCTTTTCAGTGATGAGTCGAGATTTACCATACAGAGTGACACTCGTTGAATCTTCATCTGGAGAGAGCGAGAAGCTCTCTATCATCCCTCCTACGTAAAAGAAATCGACAGATTTGATGGCAGAGGAATCCTTGTCTGGGGGGGGGCATAATGTTGGGCAGTCGTGCATCACTGCACGTCTTCGGTGCGAGTACTGTCAATGCACATCGCTATAGGGATGAGATCCTTGATGTTTAGGTGAGGTTGTTCCGGGGTGCTTTTGGCTTAGACTTAATGTTTATGGACGATAACCACAGAGCCCAAATCGTTAATGATTTTCTTGAGGAAGAGAATATTCGACGCCCTCGAGGTCTGCGGATCTCAATTCTATTGAACATGTTTGGGATGATGTCAGAAGAGCCATTGCACAGCGTAACCCCCTCTCCTACTAATATCCTCCAAGAGTTAAAAGCCGTGCTTTTGAAAGAATGGGCTTTGTTGCCCCAAGCATTTATTAACACCCTCATAAACAGTATGAAAACTTGTTGTTGTGAAGCCTGTACAGCAGTGCACGGTGGTCACACTCCATAGACAGGGTTTCAACGAGATAAATGCTTTATCTCTGATTCATAATGTAATACTTTTTGATATACCCTGTTTCTTAATTTTTAATTAAAATCTTTTCCATGCTCTTATGTGTCTGTGTTCCTTCTTCCATTGTAGTGTACTTGTATGCCAAACTTCGTGGCAACACAGTGAATAGTTTTTTATTTTTCGCAGATCTTATGTTTGTGACCTTAATTTTGGACATGAGTGTATATCGACCTAACACCTTTTATTTTGTTGTTATAGAGTTCATTTATATGCTAACGGCCAGACAGACCAATTTTCTTTGAATGGATTTCGCACAAAATTTGAGAAAAGTTTACACATTTGATCTTAACTCTTTCACCTGTCTAGTTCAAAGTGTGTTTGAATTATCGTGTTCACAGACAGACAAACATAAAGCCAAAAATACACTATTCGAACTCAAAGAGTTCTGAAATGTGGAGATTCGTCGAAATCTGGAGTTCGAACTTTCTGACGATTATAACACTTCTTCTTATTTCATATGCGAAATAGCAAAAATATGTTTTTTAGATTCGTAAAGGTCGGAAGCTTGAAAATTCGCCAAAATCGAGTTCCAATGTTCTGTCGATTACATTGCTTCCTTTTTCCATTACACTTCGTAAATGAAGAAATTAAAAATCAATAAACAATTTGCCGGCAGTTTACATGGTTTTTATGATTTTTTCGAACATAATGAGGGATGATGATTATTTTGAGAACAGAATAATGAATTTGTGAAGAACATAATCTATGTTTTGATATATCATGTTCAATATATATTATGTTCACCTGCATATTTTGTCAAATCATAATATTTCTAGCAGAAAAGTCATTAAACTGATGTATTGCACATCGGTGTGTATTTGCGTGTATGCAAGCTATATCTTTTGGCTTGAAGCTTCCAAACTTCGCACATGTAACACAAACCTAGAATTTGCAGTGATTTTTCTGA
>JAPMOR010003514.1:0-19490 GCA_026543865.1 Argiope aurantia | reverse complement strand
ATTTTCGACCATTATTAATAAAAAAGAATTGAATCATCTGTAAATGTAGGAATTGTAATTTGTAAATGTAAAATGATTTTTAAAAAATTCTAATATGAAGGGTTGCTGACTATTTTTAAAATTTAAGAAATAATCAAACATTTATTAAAATATTTTGATAAGAACAAATTTATGACAAAAACTCTTATAAAAGGTAGGGCAGACTCCCACTGCGTTTCAAAGAATCATGTCCACTATATCTTTTGTTTTTCCTTTTTGTCTCACTGCCTTTCAAACAGTTATTTTTATTATTTTTATTTTCCCTTATACAAAGAGATATCTTTATTATTATAAAATATTGACCTCAAAGATTTTATTATATTTATGCATCGGTCCCCTTCAAATCTGAAAAAAAAATTGGATTTATATCAGTCATTTTGGGATCATAAAGAAATAAAATTTAGCAAATGAAATTTATCAAATTAACTGTAAAAGATTTAAATAATCAGTATTTTTATAAATCATTAAATATCATCAAAAATCGACGAAGACAAAATATAACTTGCCAGCGAAATCTATTTTAAAATGTATTCATGATTTTAAAAAAAAACTGATTAAATTTTATATTATAATCCATTAAAAAAACTAACTTAATTTTCGTACTCTTTAGATGCACAAACTTCTGAACAGATTAAAGTTTTACCAATGAATATTAAGAAAAAGAGCAAAGGTTTCTATGAAAATCTTATGTAAATAAATCAAAGAATGAATTTGTTTTATTTGTTAAAATTATATTTTCACTGAGCATGTGTAATATTATTTAAATTAATAACTCAACTACAGCAAAGATTTATTCATTTAAGAGAACGCATTCAACAGAGAACACATTTAAATCAGTTCTTGTCTATTTCCTTGATTTAAAAAAAAATATTTTGAGGTTTCTGTGTACTGGAAAATTGTTTCAGAACTTATTATTTCTTGTCTTTGATTCTCATTAGAGATTTAAATGCGCCTCTAAAATAAGATTTTCGTATTACTGAAATTAGATCTGTGAATTTCTATCATTCTTTAAAATATATTTATAAAAAATTAGCTTTCTATGATTTTTAAACATTTTGTGAAAGTTAAAAATTTGATTAAATTTGATTTGTGTGTTAGACTAAATTTCGATTAGAAATAAAGTTGGCGTGGAAGAAAATATTTTAATGATATAATAAAAGATTAAATACTTTAATATATAACTTTATTATTTGCTTAGAGAATTTATTAAAATAATTTAAGATTTTGCGAAATACAAAAGTACGGGAATATTTCAATGGAGTTTTCTGATTTGTGGCCCAATGTTTCATTTTAATTTTTCATCATTAGAAAAGAATAAAAATATACATATTTATCCAACCATTGCTGAGAATATAAGCTAATACTAATTCGACGAAATATATCATTGAATTTTTTTTTTTTTGAAACGCTAAAACAACCTTGTATATCTTGCTTTTTCACATGAACCATATCTATCATTAACGAGGCAATCATTGCAAAGGACGATAAAAAGATGATTAAAATCCTCCAAATTTCTGACTAACAACTTTTGTACCAAACAGAGTATTTTTTTTTATTTCGGATTATTGTTATAAAGTCATTTTTGCTTCAAATAATCAGATAATCCTATCGTAATTGCTGGATTTTAATAACGCGGAAATCCCGTTAATGCTCCTTAATCCCATAAAGCGATTTGTAATATTAGAGTGCTAAAGTTTGAATGTCAGAAAAAATAAGCTGCAAAAACATAGCTCTAGTATAATTTAAAATAAGTTGTTGTCTAAAGAAATTTGTAAACAATGCAATTAAAAGTAGATCAAATTTAGTTTTAGACAGAAGGGCGAAGGATATAACGTAGTGAGAATAACTCTTTGATGAATAGTATAGCAAATTCTCACTATGCATCTTTTTTCTTTCAATGCAGTCTAGCTGATTTATACTTTGATATGAATAAAAAATATAGAATAGAATTTTTTATTGCACATCAAACAAGAGATAGATCATATTTTAATAATAACGCAATTTCAAAACAATTAAACTATCCTCTTTAAAATGCATAATCTTAATAAAAACATTTTAATAGCTATTTAAAAATTTGTGGACCCAGAGCTTTCTCATATTGGTTAATCTGTGAATTAATTTAAACGAAAAATGATATTTGCTTTGTGTTTCATAAATATATTTCGATGAAATCACAAGAAGGTTAATAGGGGTTTTTCTGATTTATTCCTAAACAAATATGGATTAATAACTTCTGAAAGTTCTCTAAGAAAACTTATCCTCGTATAATAAATTTAATCAATCTTACCCGGGATTTTATTTGATTGCTTCAGGTATAATTAACCAACAAAAATGATATAGCTTACCGCAGTCGTGAATTCATGATTCACCTTTGACTAGATAATTCAGACGAGAAGAATTCTAGAACTGGCCATCAATTCATTTTTTAAAGGGTCCATTTGTGATCAGAAAAAGGTGGTATGCTTTGGATTTTGAAAAAAAAACAAAAAAAAAACCATCTTTTTATTGCACGCCAAACAAAAATATCATTTTCCATAGCATCAATAAGAGTTTTACAAGACAATAAATAATCGTTACTAATTAAAGCAATGATAAAATTGTTTGGGAAAAATAAAATACAAATTGCCTGATACTTATATAGAAATTGCTAATTGTGAATAATTATCGATTAACAAATTTTATTAATTAGGTTGTTTATGTAGTAATAATATACAAATTGCTGTTTTGAGAAAATTTATTATTTTCAGCATAAAATTTATTACATCTCTCGACTTAGTTATCGTTATTCATAATAAAAAATTCTGTTCTTTATTAAAAGAAAAGTGATGGTAATGTAAGAGAAATTATATTGCCATTAAGCTTTCAGTAATTATTTTAATACAAATTAAAATTATTATTAAATGAATTATGAATTATAATTTTTAATAATTGCATCAATAATTAAAAATATATTCATTTAAGTTAAGAAATAACCCTTTTGATATTTACTATGAATGTTACATATGCGCAAAACGAGACATACTTATTGAAATATTGCAAAAATTTCAATAACTGTAATTCCTACATCAAATGTGGAAAATAATACATTCAAATACTATTTTTCGACTAACCACAGATATTTGAAATATTAATCCTTAAAAAAGTTAAAAATTCTTCACATTTACTCTTAAAAATAAAAGTGAAGAAAATGATAAATTTATTTTACATTTGAACCTAATAAAGTTCCATTTAAAGCTGACTTCAAAATGAGACAATTACGGCTAATTGATTACTTAACCAAATCCGAATTAAAAAGCGGCATTCCGAAAGTTTCTCTAAACCATTATGGTGGAATAAGTTTTATTAATTTCAGAACGATTACCGAATTCTATACAACTGAAATAATCACTCACCACCTCTTCATTAATGATTTTCTTTACTTGCAGTGAAGCGATTTCTTTCGAATAAGTTGGAAAGATTAATGTTTATTCTATTTAGTAGGGAACATGCCGAGCAGAAACTTATCTGACCCACGAGAATCGATTCATTGACTTAGCATAATAGCACGCTTGGTGATCCATATTTAAATATTTATTTCAGTTGCAAACGTTTAAAAGAGAGTAAGCCCGATTTCTTTTGAATCTGGCAGGTCTACGGAAATGAAGATAGAAGTTTCTAGCAAAATCTTTAATATAGGAAGGCATGGATAAAATCAAGGTTAAATAATCAAAACAAATCATACAGAAGATAAGGAGTTAAGACTTTTCTTCAAGAATAAACAGTTAATGTTAAAGTAACTCAGTAATCTAACGATCTAAAAGCGTTAAAATGAGAGTACATTTCGTCACGTTTAAAAGATATTCGATTGCAAAATAAACAGTTTTAAACATTTCGATCTGTTGGTCAGCGCATTTGATAAGGAACCGAGCCACGAAAATTGAAAAGTGAACCTTTTAAACTAAATTTTGTATATAACTCTTACATCGTATTTTGAGTATATCTCTCAAATTTTGGAGGAAATTCATCTTTGCAAATTCTTTCTGGGGCCCTTTCTTGCTCTCTTCAATATTCAAATGGATGGAATTAAGAATATACAATTAGCACTGAAATTTAGATACGTACGAAATTTGGAACTAAATCTCTATCACCGTTAACCGTCTCTCGGTTTTAACATCCTCGTTTATGTGAACGGGTCCACCCAAAAACTCAAAATCGAGGACGAAAGGAATTCTAAACGTGAAATTGTCAATTTATATCGAATATTTGACCCAACCTGAAGAAAGAATACGATACATAATGAATGTTTGACTTTCTTGATTTAAAGAGACAGTCGAATCGCTTTAGAAATATTCAAAAGGTAAGAGGATAATAATTCGTTTTTTCCCCTGTAATATAGATGAAAATGAATTTAACACGCATCCTTCATTTTTCACAAGCATCATGAATTTATAAACAGTTTAATAGTACTGTCCATTCTCGGATTCTAAAGCTCTCCACGCTTTTGCGCTTACGTCAAAATGCCTTTATTCAGTTAAAACAGGGGTGAGAAGAAAGATTAAAAGAGAGGTTTACAATTAATAAAAGGATGAACTCGGATTATGTTCGGACATAGGAAACGTAAAAACTGCAAACACATAATATTGTCGGAAAAAGATACTAAATCACGATAAAATACTTTAGAGCAATTTGTTTTCACTATGATGAGTCTAAACATTAAAGTACGAGAAATAAATAGAAGATTTCTGTTCTTAAAATTTTGTAATTCATTTTTTTACAAAATAATATTTTATATCACAGCACTTTTTAAAATTTGTTATGGAATTTTTTATAACATTTTATTAACAATGGGTGATCATCTGAGTCACATTTAATGGTATTTTATAAAACATTTTTCGTTCAACAAGTTGAACGAAAGTTTCACGGTAAAGTGAGCTTTTTCACTTTTTTTCCGCTTGAACTAATCATAAATCAATCAATATGCAATTTTGAGTTACAATAAAATAGTAGAATCAAAAACGACACGACACTCACATATACGTGGGGGGGGGGGGGGGCAGAACAAAAAAGTATCGAATGGAGCGGAAATCGAGGTCGAAGAATGAAAAACTCCGAAAATGCTCTCATACTTCCGAATCTCACCCCTTACCGATGTAAAAACGTAGGAAAATTATAATCTTGGTATACTGAAATGAGCATTACTGTGTGCAGAATATCTTACTAATGAACTTTAACCAGTTTTAACTACTCTTTCTTTCAAAATCCATAGAATGGCACTTCTCAACGATTGTACTTTTCTAAGAGGGCATATGCAGAAAGGTGGGCGATTCTTCCTAATTCTGCGAATAATATGAGTTCATTCTATTTTCTTCCGCCACTTTTCTCATGAAATAAACACCTTTTGACGCCTGCGCAAAATCACGGAGGTTTCTGAATCCTCTATGAAGGACTCGGAAACAGTGTATAGTAAATTAAAACCGACTGTAAATCTTTTCATCAATTAATTTTAAATTAGATTAGCCAACATCTTTTCTGTTAAAATCGGCAAAATGGTATTCCAAATATCAAAAACGTCCTGGTTTTATTTTTTTCTTCTCTTTAAAATCGCTTTTAGTATCTCATTATTATTTCGCTATTGTAAAATCATTCTGTCCTTCTTAGACTCGTTTTATCATCTTCAGCGTTGAACAATTTTTGGCAATCGGAGCACTTAAGGTTTTAAGTTCGGTGAACATTAGGTCTTTTAATCGTTCAGTGACATTGTATTTATCGTGTTCCAATCAGCATGACAAAGAAATCCAAGTCCCATTCATACAGGGTGTTTCAGTGAACCGTTTCAGAACTTCTAAGAGGGGTAGGGTACATCCTGACAACTCGAAATCATATAGCAATGTGGGGTCGGAAATGCTTTCCTGAAGCGGTGTTGCACACCGAAGCACCATAAGACCGAGCAGGCCAACGCACGGGACCCCCACGTCCGATCCACCGTTGACCCGACTTATCATGTCTTGATTTTTATTTCTGGGCTCATATGAAATCCCTAGTTTATGACACTGCTGTTGATACTGCTGAGGAGCTCGTTGGAAGAATCGCAGTAGCTGCCGGAGAGATTCGAGATATGCCTGGAGTATTCCAGAATGTTCGGATGTCCATGCGTCGGAGATATGAGGTGTGCATTGTAGCCCGTGGAAGAAACTTCGAACACTTACTTTAATTCATGTACCTTTTGCTTCTTTTCATGTATTATTAAAACGATTTCTCATTTACGGTCTCTTTTCCTTATGGTGCTTCGGTGTGCAACACCGCTTCAGGAAAGCATTTCCGACCCCACATTGCTTTATGATTTCGAGTTGTCAGGATGTACCCTACCCCTCTTAGAAGTTCTGAAACGGTTCACTGAAAAACTCTGTATATTTCGTGTCGAAGCGGATTACCGCTTTTGACGAATTAATTGCTTCCTAAATTTTAGTGAAGTAAAAATAATATATTTAAAAAAATGTTATTTTATTTCACATTTTAAAGAATAACAATTAAAGAAAGTGAGGATTAAAGAAGAAAAGTGACAAGTACTTGTATTATAATCTCCGACGCATTCGTAAGTTTCGTAATCCTTCATTTTTCGCGTTCGAAGTATTCCTACCGAAAATACAGAGATTATATATTGCTACAAATAAAAATAATGATTTTCTGGATTTTATTACATTAATAAAAATGTATATTTTGATTTTGTTATGTGCTACATATTAGATTCACAGATATTTCATATTTCGATTTTAGGAACATTATGCAACTTTATAATCAATTAAAAAAATTTCTTGATGATACTAGTTTAAAATAAAATTTATAAACTAATTGATAATAAATTTCTGAAAAAATATTTTATTACACATTAAATTAAAAAGTTAATAAAAGATGCACAAAATTTAAGAAATATAAAACACCTGAAAATGAGTAAAAAATAAATTATAAAAGTCCTATGAGAAAATCTGATTACAATATAAAATTTTCAAAAGAAGAATGTAAATTAAGGAAAAAGAAGATTGCAAAATAACTCAAACCTCAAATACAAATTGTTGCACCATTTTCGTTGCTCTGCTATCGAATTGACGCGTCAATTGATTACAACACAAAAGTTGCAATTAGGAAAGCAACTTAAGAAAAAACATGATTGCAAAATAACTCAATTAATCAATACAACTTGCTGCATTGCTTTATTTCTGAAATGCCGCAACAAAGGAAATTATTACAGTACTTAACTTCAAACCATTTCAGTCTGAAAATCGATGTCTGCGAGCCTTTTAAGTTTTAAAACGACACCAATAACTTCCCATTCATTCGCTATCTTTATTGTGTTTGTTGTCTGAAGCAAGGAAAAAGTAACTGTCAGAAAAATAATAAAAATTTTATGTTCGGTAAAAAAAATAACTTCCTGTAATCTTTCAGTGGCCTTCTGTTATGCTATAATCTTCTTAAAAGGGAACCTAATTTAAAAGCTCCGTGAAATTTACTCTCGAAATCCAAACAGCAATTTTTTGTTTGTTGACAGCAATAAAAAAGATCGATGCGGACGGATGCTAAGAAATTAACCAGCGGGAGTTGTTTCCCCAAAACCTTTTCGTATACTCTCTTATAAAGGTGTTGACCCATAAAATGCCTTGCCTGGCGTACAATAATTATTAAATAATAAATTTTGGCGAGAATTCAGCATTTTTACTTAACCTATCGTGTAATCCTTGGCGAGGTTATTTTTATAGATTACTTCATATCATTGTCTTAAAATAACTGAAAATCTAATATGTGTTTAGACAAATTTTTCCCTATTGATTGAAACAAAAATTTTAACATAGAACTACATTTATAAAAACAAATTCATATATCAAATTTCATATGCTTAAGTCATTGCGTTTACATGTTTCTGAAAGTATAAACCGATAGATGATGAACTCTTTGTCGGATTTGGTTCCAAATTTGAATAGATGTCTACACTATAGATGTTTGCACCAAATTTTATTTATCTAACTCTCCTTTATAGCTATCGTGTTAACTTTCATTGACAGCCTGGCAGGAAAATTAATGACTTTTACACAAAATTTGAAAGAAATTTGCAAATTTGATTTAAAGACTGTATACCAAATTTCTTCAGTGTAGCTCAAAGAGTTTTTGAGTCATCGTTGTCACATACACACACATGGACATTTTCCAAAAAATGTATTGTTAACTCAGGTAGGTCTAGAACGATGAGATTAGTCAAAATCTCGAGTTTGAATTTTTGACGATTACTATATTTAATCTATTAAATGTATTGTTCAAACTCAGGTAGGTCTAGAACGATGAGATTAGTCAAAATCTCGAGTTTGAATTTTTGACGATTACTATATTTAATCTATACTTTTCATACGAGAAAGTAAAAAAGAATTAAGAAAACTATTATGAGCAAAAGCTAAAATGGTGAATCTAATTGCCACCTTTTTGATTAAAGAAAGTAAGATTTTATTAAAAGACTGTGTGTAAATAATTCATGTTTTTAATTTAATAAATTTCAATTAAAACGGAGATTTCAAATTCAATTTTAATTAATTTTCTTGCTTCACTTAAAGTTATAAACATGTTTTCCCAACTTTGGTTGAAACATAAAATAAAAAAAAAATATATCCTTCTGTGGAAGACTGTACGAGAGTGAAATTTCATAATATTTTCATTTATGTTTTAAGCGCGACACGACACCACGACACTTCAGTAAAAAGTCGATTCATAATTACGTAAAGAATTTTTTTTGAAGAAAATTTTTAGAAACATTTGAAATATATTTTTTAAATAGTTATTTTTCGTGTTTCTAAATTTTCATATTTATATTCAGGTCCCTTGAGAATATAAACACAAATTTGAATCACCTGTGATTCATAATTATTTTCCAATTCGATGACCACCTTTTTAATATAATTAAGATATAGCAAATAAAGATATCATTTAGTTCCCTATATTGTCGGAATTATAGGTTTGAATCATGGCAGAGAGCATGTTAAATGTTCATTTTTGTATATATATTATCTATTACATGTTTTATTGTTACATGTTCATTTTTTATATATATATTTTCTATGCTAACAGTTAAATTTAAGATTTTCGAATGCTTATGAAGAAGATGAAACTAACCTGGCATATAATGTTTCGAACTATATGTCCAAATTCCCTTTTAATTTAAGGAATGGTGAAGGAAACTAAGTAATAAGATGAAGAAAATAAAAAGTAATCAAATTTAAAAAGTTAGTTCGACAACTGTTATTATTTTATTATAATAAGTTGAGAAAATTTTTAAACTTTTTTTGGCTGTCTCATCTCGATCTAGAAATAACTTTTTATTACTTTCTGCAGATTTATATTTGGAATGTGCATTTCTTAAAATTTTTATTTGAAAATTATTATTAAATTATTATTTGTTCTCTTTATTCTGCTAATTCATTCTTTTGCAGTCATTCAATTAAAATATTTTATTATCCATGGCCAAAATTCATAAAAAGGAAAAAAAAAGAACCTCTAAAATTTGATACTTTAAACAGTGTTTATATTTTAAAATAACTAGATTTGGTACCTTTATATGTCATCAAAAAATATATTCACTTGGAAATAATTGATACCAAGATAAAAAAAAAAAAAGTGGAATATTAAATAATGAAGTAATTTATATTATAAAATTAGTCACTACCGAAATTTAAAAATAATATATCAAATAGGTAATATATTTTTAGGGATATTATTTTTACTTAATTATCTTTCATTTTATAATCATTTGACCCTTCTGTAATGGCTGTTGCAATTTTTTGGCCTTTTTCTAATCTGTAATAAAAGGCATATTAATTTTTCTGTACTTTATTTCTTTTATTTTGTTAATTTTAAGAAAGAAAATTCGATGTGATTTTCAACGACAAAAAATTAATTTAACTAATTATCAATCATCTATCACTAAAGCTTTTCTTATGCTTCAATACTTACCTACAAAAACAACTTGCGAGTTCTCTCTTCTCTGAAGGTAACACTAATGATTGTTTGGTTTGTTCGATACGTCTTCGAATAATGCGATATACTTTCATCTGGAACATAGTTTTTATGTTATTATGTATAGAGAAGAAGAAAGAACATTAAGTTATTTTATGTTTGCAAAATGTGAATGATGCTTCAATTTTAAAAATTTATGTGTAAGAAATTGAATACGAGTTTGAATTCAGTGCTTCTTACATTTCTTTGCATATTTGTTTTGAAACACATGCAAAATTCAAAAACGATAGTGATTCTTGGGAGTTTGTTGATGATGTTACTTGCAGTTATTCTCCGATATGACTTTTCTACTGTTCTTTATTCTTCCCTATGCAATTTAGATAAGACATTAAGTCACGGAAAAAGGAAATTTCATGGCAATTAATGCTCGATATATGACCCTTATCTCATCCACCTCCGATACGGCTTTTGCTGCAAGAGATTACTTGCATATATTCTTTAGCAGTTTCAAAAATATTTTGCTTTGATTTCATAATCTTCCCTGCATCCTTCATAGTTATCTTAACTACAAGTCGACAAAACCTTAGAAAATTATATACTTGAGAATCTGCCAAAATATTGACAAAGATTTCATAATGTTCTTAAGAAATTGTATTTATGTCGAGCTTTTATTGCAGGTGTGGCAGAGGAATCTTAAAAATTTCTTCTATTAGCTCAATTTTTTATGCAAATGACTGATCTCACTGTTGTTCAAAAGTACGAGATCCATCCTGAAGTAGCCTGGATGGACCTCATTCGTCCCTGTTGCTTTAAAACGGGACGTTAATATAACTAAACTAAAACTGTTTACTAGTCATTCTCGGATTCTAAAACCATCCTCGCTTCTGCGCATGACTCAAGATGTGTTTATTTAATTGAAATAAGGATGAGTGAATAGATGAATGTAGGAGATATTTACATTTAACAATATGGTGAAATTCCGGATGGTGGAGGCGTGAAAGCTGCAGGAAACTCATAATGTTGTCGGAAAAAGGGGCTAATTTACAATAAAATGCTTAAAAGCACTTTTTATTTGCTTTGAGAGATCTGAGCATTAAAAATGGGTAAAATGATTTTTAAAATTTAGAATTTCTGTTCTTAAAACTCACTGTTCATTGGTAATTCACTGTTTTATAAAATAGTAAGAAATTTTTGGGTTAAAACAACTTTTTTGTTATTGAATTTTTGGCAACATTTTGAGATTAGCAACAGTAGTTAATTTCAGTCATATTTAATGATATTATAAAAAATATTTTTCGAACCAGCTCTGTTGCCTCTTCAACTAACCATACAAGGAATAAAAATGCAGTTTTTGAGTTACAATAAAATATTATGATTAAAAAAGACAAGACACTTTTATACACGTGAAAAAGGAACGAAAAAATACATAATGGGGCGGAAATAAGTTAAAGAATGAAGGAGAACTTCGGCATTCCGCACCTAATCCCTTATCGAAATAGAATCGTTGAAAAGTGGTAGTCTCGGGATACTGAAACGAACATTTCGTAACTGTGACGGAGGAATTGATTCTATTCTACTAAAACAGCCAAAGGAAGGTGAAATTTTAATTATGGAAAAATATTTTAATAACAAATTATTTTATGTACAACTGAAAGGGAATAAAATATCTATCAAATCTACTTATATGAAAATTAATAACTCATTTTAAAAAATTCAAGAAATTTTTGGTATCTTGATTGAAAAGAAAAATAATAATTACATATAAGAACATTATCAAAGGTATATATATATAATACAATATATCTTATACACGATAACATCTTTTTAAAATGAAGCATTCATTATAAACATTCAATAAACATACTCCAAAATAAAATTTATTGACTTTTTAACTCTTAGTGATTTAAGAAATGCTGTATTTCATATAATTCAAGGACAAAAAAGACCATTATCTTTTACAAAAATTTCGATATATGTCTAAAAAGATTAAGTATTCAATATCAATCTTTGTGGCAGGTCGAGTTTCAAAAACAATTTTCTGACCGATCAATAAATGTCAAAAGAAACTTAAAAGCTCGCATAAAAATTGCTTTGACAGAGCTAATATATGGCAAAATCGTTCAAGCATCGATATACTTAAAGAAAAGAGCATTCGCAGTAAGGTGAAAAAAAAATTATAAAAATAACCACTGATATTTTTTAAAAAGGAAATATATATATATATATATATATATATATATTTCTTTAAGCTGATTGAAGCAAAGATTTTCACTAAAGCCTTATTATAGACGATCCTGAAAACTTATAGATTTAGTATTTTCAACATTTAAGTAAAAATTACTTTTTTGCTTCAATCTTTAAATAATGCATGGTACTGAAGTTCATGAAATGATTTTATTCTAAAGGTTAAATAATTCTCTAGTGTAACATAAAAGCATGGTTATGAAAAGCAATGTTTGCTGCCTAAAAAATGAATTTTTTGGAACCGTTTTGTTACTATACGTTCTTTTTCATCTCAAACTTAGTAACGGAACATTTTTCGAATCGTGCGAGGGAAAAATAATTTTTATCTTTGATAGCAAAAAACATCGCAATAACTAAATATTCGTTTTTATTGTGTTTTGAAATTTTAACTTAATTATTTTTTTAGTTTAAGGTAACTCGTTATTTTCTTTTATCCAATATAAACTTTATAATTCTTCATAACAGTTACGTATTAAAAATTCTTTCATTTTATCGGTAATTTCTTTAAAAAATTTCACATATTTAATTTGGATAAACTATGAAAAATAAACAAGGTATTTCGTTTATTCTAATGCGAAAAAAGTATCAAATATTCTTTGATTCCCTTATAAAGTATTAAAATAGGTTAATTTTTTAAATAAGTTATTATCATAAGCACTTTTACACTTTTTCCTTTTCAAATATCGGAATCAATAATCTCTATGTTTTGAACTAGAACTAACAAGGATTAAAAAACTCCATATTTCTGGTGAAGTATGAAAATCTCCGAAAGCTGTCTTGGCTAGTACTTTTTCAAAACAGTTTCATCTTATAAAATAATCTTACGCGATAAGTATTGGAAAGAAATGTGTGAGGAAAAAAAATAGGCGCCAAGATTTTCATGTTCATAGAAAATGAACCTGAAATTACTTGCCATTTCATAATTGCTGCAGATCAGAAATTTAGATTAAAATGCTAAAACGGTTGGAACCTTTAAATCATACTTAAGAACTATCTTAGTAAAAAAACCATTATTACAGACTGAACAGTTTTGTAGCAACAAGAATTTAGTTTTGTTTACATTGAAGAGTTTTACATCATGAATATTCAAGTTAAATGAATTTCCAAAGGAATGTTTGTCTTGAAAAGATCGCATGGAAATGGTTAATTAGCTTTTGAGAGTTAGACTTAGTTTCATCACTAAATCATTAATAAAACATTATTTTAACTTCTACTTTTAAAACTATACCTCACGTTGTGAAAAATATTAATTTCAAGTATTTAACATTTGCTATTGTCGGTATTATATGAAGTTTCTCGTAATTTTCTGACAATATGTATAAGCAGACATGGGGAATTGAGAAAAAGTGTATATTCAAAAATTCTTAGACGGGGCAGATAAGACCGCACTGAAAAAAAAAACTGGTTTTAAATACTAGTTTTTTTCAACTATGCTTGGAGTTTTGAAAGAATTAATTATAAGTATTTAGCATTTTCTGTTTCTTGTATTACGCATCATATTTCTAAAATATCTGAAAAATGCATAAGTAGATAGGTAGAACCGGAAAAAGATGGATATAGAAATAAAAATTAGGAAGTTTGCTGAGGCTATTGCTAAAACCTTGCTGAAAACAATCAGTAGACCTTAGGCGTGTTACCTATTTAGTGTTTGAGCAACAAGCATCTCTACGAGACTTCGCCATTACTAGCCAAAATCAATTTTATGCACGGAATTGTTATGGAGCAGCTGTGGGAACAATGGACAGCAAATATTTTATGGCTTAGAGAATGAAACGGGTGGACGGACCAGTTCCTTGGCTACCACGATTATCAGATTTGATTGAAGTTCTTAATACGATCTAATTCTAGAGAGGAAGAGATATGTTCGAAATCCTTTCAAGTCCAAAAATGAATTAGTGTCTAAACTGTGTGTCGCCGTTATGAGTATTAAATAATTGTTATTCGTCCTCTTCTCAAAACCTATTGTCTAAAGCATAATCAATAAAATGTTTGCTCACTTGGACTTCGTTTCTTTATATTGCCTTTAGACTAACCTCAAAATCTCATTTTCTTGTTACTTCACCCTTTGCATTTCGAAAAGTAATTTGCAGCATAATTTTTCACTTAATACAAAGATTTGTTTATTGCTCCGAAAAATAAATATAAATAATGGATTTAAATTAAATTTCCCCAAATTATTAATCTACATTTTTCTTATTATGCTGTAGATATTTTTGACAATCAAAATTAGAAAATAAATAAAACGAACATCAAAATCATTCACTGTTTTGAATGCGCCTGCGAGAAGTTATCAGAGTGCAAAGGATTAGATTATACTTACATTCTAGAACATACCCAAACAACTTCTGTTAAAAATCCACTTATTCGCTTTTCTTATTTTTACAATTTTGTCGGATATTTTAGAGACATCATTCAAATCTAAACATAAAAATATATCTCTTTCAATATTTTTTTTCTGAGTATCAAAAATGTATTTTCGAAAATAAAACAATAATGTTGATCTGCGCATGCAAAACTTTTGATTGATTGCGATGTTATAAGTATATATTGTTAATCTCTGTGGATGAATTTACGGGTAATAAACAGAACGTTAAGACTGTAATAAAAATATGAGCTTTTAACATCTTTTTCACAACTTTATAAAACGGTATTTCATTCGAAAATCTTTACTATTATTGCTAAGTATCTTCTTATCAACATCAAATGGTATTGTAAAAGTTGCTATATTGTACCCGCAATTATATATCTAAATTAAACCCGCTTTCATTAATATTATTAAAAGTATATATATATATATATATATATATATATATATATTAAATCAATTAAATCAGAACTTTTCCAAAATAATAGTTATAGCGAAGAGCTCTTATGGTGAAGTTTTCATATAATAAATGCTTTCAGAACTCTTGGTTTTCTCATCGCAATTATTTTCAAACTTTTATTTTCTCATTAAAACATTTTATGTTATTTGGCTTCAAGCACAAATTTGTTAATGTGCGTAACATTTCATTAGCAATTGCATTGATACCGAATTTCTTTTAAATTGAATTGTAAGTCTAATTTACCTTTTAAATGTTGTATAAATTATTTATAACCACCCAAAATGCTATTCATCAAAAAGATATACGTGAATTATTAATAATTATTAAATATCTAAATATTTTCACCTCGATTAAATAAAAGTTTATTTTTGGCTTAGTAGTGCAGATCCTTTTCTTTTACTAATTTAAAATCTTTTTGGGAAAATTCTTAGGGGCAAATATTTTTTTGCCAGGATTTGTCTCTTAAATAACAATTAACTACTCTCTTCCTAAGTAAAAGTTTTATAAAATATATAATTAAATTCATTTATTTCATATGTCGTGGCAATAAATTCTCACCGAATCAGTGGCATGAGACACACGCCATATCCTTTTCGGCAATTTAAAATGGAAGTTTGATACAATTAATAGAAGGAAAACTGACTAACTATCACAACACTGTTCATGCTCATTAAAAATTTCATCGAAACGTGACTCCAGAAAGATTATCCCCATTCAATGAAAACCATTCAAATCAGCGTGATTTCGTATTTCTACAGGATTTATAAAAGTATTCTACGTTTTCGTTTACTACTGGTACAAAATAAAATATCAAAAAGATATTTTATAATCTAAATAAAGCATTAAAGAGCTTGAAGATGTGGTGAATGTACCGAATCAGTAGAACAACGTAGCCTTTCGCTCATGTGACATACGCCAATTGCTTTGAGACAATATGAGGTGGTAGGTTTTATACAGAAAGGAATCAAGGCAAGGAAAACAACAGTGACTTCAAAGCACTTTTTAATGTTAAATTCATAAGCAAATCGATGTTAAAAAAAAGTTGATTTTTTCATGTAAATGTGACCACAGAAAAATTAATCCCATTCAGTAAAGATAATTCAAATCAGCGTGATTTTTAAAGATTTTCAAAAGAATACGACGTTTTCATATACTACTGGTGCAAAATAAAATATCACAGAAAATATTTTATAATCGAAATAAAGCATTAAAGAGCTTGAAGATGTGGTGGCACTACATTCTCGTAACTTCGAATATGTGACATACGTCAACTGCTTTGCGACAATATAAGGTGGAAGGTTTTATACAACATGGAATCAAGGGAAGGAAAACAGCAATGACTTCAAGGCACTATTTAATGTTAAGTTCATAAGTAAATCGATGTTAAGGACTTAATTTTTTTTTCATATAAATGTGACTCCAGAAAAAATTGTCCCATTCAGTAAATATCATTCAAATCAGCGTGATTTCGTATCTCTACAGGATTTATAAGAGTATTCAACGCTTTCATATACTACTGATGCCAAATAAAATATCAAAAAAATATTTTATAATCGAAATAAAGCATTAAAGAGCTTGAAGATGTGGTGGCACTACATTCTCGTAGCTTCGACTATGTGACATACGTCAACTGCTTTGCGACAATATAAGGTGGAAGGTTTCCTGCAATATGAATCAATGGAAGGAAAACAGCAATGACTTCAAAGCACTGTTTAAGGTTAAGTTCATTAGTAAATCGATGTTAAGGAATTATAATTTTTTTCCATATAAATGTGACTCTAGAAAAATTAGTTCCTTCAGTAAAGACCATTCAAATCAGCGTGATTTTGTAATTTTGAAAAAAATTATAAAAGAATACAGCATTTTCATACATTACTGATGTAAAAAAAATATTAATTCAAACATTTTAAAATTAAAGTAAAAACAATCAAGAATTTGAAATAATTCAAGAAATTGAAAATAAATAGATTTCTAAAGATGAAGACTTTCATTACGTGTTGATGAAAATTGGAATATCTGTTGGTATTTCCAAAGCAATATTACATAATTAAACAAAACATATTTTTTGAAAATAGCAACAATAATACAACTAAACGAAAACTATAAAAGTTAATAT
Organism: Argiope aurantia; assembly: GCA_026543865.1. Classification (NCBI taxonomy): domain Eukaryota; kingdom Metazoa; phylum Arthropoda; class Arachnida; order Araneae; family Araneidae; genus Argiope; species Argiope aurantia. The sequence goes on along the minus strand of JAPMOR010003514.1, from coordinate 2,297 downwards.
ATACACGCTTTATTTTTTTTTTCTTAAATTGCTTTGTGAAACCTCTAAAAAAACCTGTGTAATTCAAACCCGAAACATTTCATTATCTTTTTGAGATATTCCGACACGGAAACGGAAAAGATTAAGTATTCGGTATAAATTTTCATGTCAAGACGGTTTTCAATAATCCATTTTCTGATCGATACATAAACATAAAAATATGAAGCTTGAATGTTCTCCTAAAAAATGTGCTTCAGAAGAGGAGAATTCGGAACCATCTTCCAAGTAAAATGTACAACATACGCAAATTATAAAAATAAATAAATAAATGGATTATCTGTGGTAAAAGAATGGAATAAAAAATCAGATAATTTTTTTTTCAGAAACTCTATAATTAAGAATGAATCGTATACAAAAATTTACACTTATGGTCCCTTAGATGGAAGAATTCTAAAGGAGTTAGTCCTCTACCATTTAAGTAAAAATAATTTTCGCATTTCAATGCTTGCATAATGTACAATAGATGGAATTTTTTAAAAAAAATGTTAAGTCGATAAAAAAAAAAAAAAGAGTGAATACAGGTGTTATGTAGCATGTAATACTTTTATGTAGTTCTATGATTTAAGGAATTAATTAATTATCTTTCAGAAAACGATTTTTTTAAGCTTTCGGTTGCCCAATCTATTTCGTTTTAGATAAATTGAACTTGGTTGTGCCTTAAAAAAAAAAAGAGTACTCCATTTAATAAAAATTCATTCTCCATAATTATATGATAATCCTAGTTTCTATTTTTATTTAATTTTCCATTAAGGTTTTCTAATGGAAAGAAATGACAAATAAATGTATGATTCATTTATTTTTATTGTTAATGTAATTTAATATAAAATATGCAAATTAAACCTGTAGGAAAGTTTCTCAACTCGGCACCATCCTCTAATATTAGTATAAAGTTTGTTTTTTATTTTTACCCCCACAATGCAGTTGAAAGAATTAAATTAGAGCTTTCATTTTCTCAATTTCGATTGAATGAGACGAAAGTTTGATATCCATTTAGAATTTATGAGTCAAATTTATAAGCCAAATTTCATTCATCTTACTTTTTGTATCTTCCAGTTGTGTTGGTTCATCGATGTATTTAGTGAATTAAAAAATTTTGTCTCATTTGAGTAGATTCGTCATGTGGAAAAAAAACCTTATTCATAACTTTGATATTATTTTTAATACAAATATCAAATACCTACAAAATATAGAATAAGAGCAGAAGCACAATAGATATTGTAAAAGAAAGTAATACAGTGATGCGAAAACATTTCAAATTATTTACATGAAAAAATACAACTAAGAGTTCAAACAACTGAGAAGGATTTCATATTCCTTAAATGGCAGTGATCTTGAATGTTTGCAGTTTTATAAAAAGAGTGATTAAATCCGTTGGATATGAAAAAATTATACAATATATAAAAGTCAAATCTCGTAGCAGAATTATTGGTCTAATAAATTTTCTTTTGTATTTGAATCAATCGAAGGTTATTTTCAAAATAAATTATTACCAGAATATATTCACCTATTTTATTATCTTCTCATTTAAGTAAATAAACATTTTTGCCCTTTCTTAACGAAAGACTTTTCTTATCCTCTGGATAGTTTCATTTTATGTTAGGGAGCATGCATTCAGAATGTTGTTCTTCATTATAAATATCAATTTCCAGATTCCCTATCTTCACTTACCTGAAATTCGATTATTATGACCTTAAAGACTGTAAAAAGGAAACAAATACTTAATAAAATATTTTTATTTGACCAATATATTCATACCTAAATTGGTTTCCTAGTTGAAGTTACTTCTACTATTAGTTAATAAAACTACTACTAGTTTCATTCATTAATTTCAATAATGGTGCTTTTTTTTTCATTTTCGCTTACATATAGTTCGACAAATAAAATAATGAATATGGGATATCAAATTATAATATAACTTTTATCGCGATTAATCCTATAAAATACTCACACATTCAAGCGTTTTTTAATGAATTCATACCCATATGACACAAGTGAAATGCAATGCAGAAATTTAATTTCGTATCGTCTATAAAGTAGGCGGAAAAAAGATGGAAAATCATCCTATATTGCAAAGGTAATGTGTGTATAGTTGATAAGAAGTCATCAGAAAAATTATTTTCTGTTTAACTCCACCATCAGCAAAATCATCCCCATTCAATTAAATATACTAAATCGGAGTTTCCTTTTAATTTTTGAAATTGTTCACCAAAGTAATACATCGCATATTCAGGCATATTTTGACAATCCCTGAAACATCA
>JAPMOR010003509.1:5591-22714 GCA_026543865.1 Argiope aurantia | reverse complement strand
TTTTAGATTTGGTATTTGATTTGGTTCTCACTTGTTTTATATTTTCAGGAATAGTAGCTTTTACATTAGGATCAATATCAGAGTCTGAAGATTTATCTGTAGTTTTGTTTTGGTTGTTGTATTTAGAACAATTTTTGCAAGAACAGTTTTCACAGAAGGGTTTTTTCACAACGGATGCGTAAGTTAAGCCGGGTGTGGGAGTTTGAGCCTGAGCCTTTTTTCTAGCTTCAGAGTAGGATAAGTTTTCTTTAATTTTTATTGATATTATTTGCTTTTCTAATTTCCAGCGTTCACAATTTCGAGAGAATGAAGTATGGTTACCACCGCAGTTTATGCACTTTTCTGGTGCGCAACACTGCTGGTTATCATGGCCTTTTTCTGCACAGCGGGCGCAAGTGAGAGTCCCGCGGCAGTTAGCCTTAGAGTGGCCGAAACGCTGACACTGAAAACATCTTAACGGGTTAGGTATATAATGTCTTATTGGTAATTTGATATAACCTGCATAAACAAATTCTGGTAAACTTGGACTATGGAAAGTGAGAATATAATGTTTCGTGGGAATTATTTGGCCATCCCGCCGAATAGAGATCTGTTGTACATTGGTGACAGCTTGATGTTTTAGTTCTGCAGATATTTCTTCAAGGGGAACATTAAACAATTCCCCGCAGGTTATAACGCCTTTAGAATAATTTAATGATTTGTGTGGACTGACTGTAATAGGAATGGTAGCTAGAGCTTTCAATTTTAGTATTTGCTGGGCTTGCTTTTTTGAATTCACTTCCACCAGCAAGTCACCAGAACGCATTTTTCGTATTGAGGAAACCTCGCCTACGGTTGCTGTAAATGCCCTCTGTACGAGAAAAGGTGACACAGAATTAAAATTTTCATTTTTTTCAGAAATACGTTTAACAACAAAAAAGGAATCATGATTTGGAACATTTAAAGTAATTGGAACAATGCGACGCCCACTGAAGGGACCACGTTTGGAGGAGCCCATACGATATTACAAAAGATTCGGGTCCGACGGCACCGCCCACCACGGAGCCCAACAAGGGAAGGCAGCCACCGGCTCTGGACATTTCCAACCTCGGTACTTACCCTAGTGCTAATCGGTACCTATACGCTGGGAGTTACCCCCGGGGACAGTGACCACCCTTAACGCCAAGCCCAAGGAGTAACCCCTTCGCTTGATCCCTAGCAAACTAACCACTCAGGTGGATAGCGACCAGCCGATTGATACACCGGGGACCACAGTGCACCACCCGTCTAATGGGTCGCCACGCACGGCAAACACGTGGGGGTATTTGCTGTCCATGAGAAGCAGGAAGCAAACAGAGCGGCAACTGCTTCTCATGGAGAGATCCCTCGCCTACCCTCGAGGGAACGAAAAACAGGTGACAGAAGAAGGTGCAGAAAAGAGTAAACCTAAAGGGAGTAAAGATCCCTGGGTACCTCGGGATTGGGACACCCGTACTCACCTATAGTAGGTGAGCCCCTGAGGGGCGAAGACCAATCGGGAGAGACAGGTGATTAACAGGATGTTTCGGAGCTGATAGCATTCGAAAATAGTATTGTGCGGTTATCTTCTTACGTCGAAGATTTAAAGGAAATTGACTGCATATGGCATACAGGCTTTCTACTGGTGATGTGCGAAAAGCACCAGAGCAAATTCTAAGGGCAGAATGGTGTATGGTATCAAGCTTTCGCAGAACGGAAGGACGAGCAGATGCATATACCATGCACCCGTAATCAATGCGGGATAAAATGACGGCCTGATAGATCCGTAAGAGGGATGTACGATCAGCCCCCCAGGAAGTATTAGATAGTACCTTCAGGATGTTGAGAGATTTCTCGCACCTCTTCCGCAGATGCAGGACATGCGGAAGAAAAGTGAGCTTCCTATCAAAAATGACACCTAAAAACCGTATTTCATCGGCAGAGGGAATGGCAGTTCCACGAATATTGATCACAGGTTCTGGATGCAGCTGTCGTTTTCGGCAAAAATGCACGCAACGACTCTTTTCCGGAGAAAGAGTGTGCCCATTTTTATCACACCACGAAACTAGTTTGTTGACTGCATTCTGCAGTTGCCGTTCAATTAGGTGCATATTAGAACCTTGTGTGGAGATCTGCAGATCAACATAGAACGTACCTTGAACAGATGGAGGAAGCTGATTAAGAATTTCGCTAAAATAGGTTATGAAAAGAGTGACACTGAGAACACACCCTTGCGGAACACCCTCAGCTTGATTAAAAATATCGGAATAAAAATTACCAAGACGTACTCGAAAAGTACGCGAGGTTAAAAAGTTTTGAATAAAAATAGGGAGATTTCCTCTAAAATCTAGGTTAAAGAGAGTTCGTAGAATACCATAGCGCCACGCACGGTCATAAGCTTTTTCTATATCGAAAAAGATAGAAACAAGGTGGTTTCTTCGCACAAAAGCATTACGAATTTGGGTTTCCAGAAGGACGATGTTATCATAAGTTGAACGTCCACGGCGGAAACCACTCTGTAGTGGCGAAATGTAATCATGTTTTTCTAATTCGAATACCAGGCGGGCATTGACCATGCGTTCGAAAGTTTTACACATCGAGCTAGTTAAAGCGATTGGCCTATAGTTCAGAGGGTTTGCAGGATCTTTTCCAGGTTTAAGGATTGGGATAACTATAGCTTCACGCCATTGTAATGGAAACTCATGCTCAGTCCATATTCTATTAAATAGCTTTAACAAATTGGAAAGAGAGACCTCGTCCAAATGGCGAAGCATATTATAAGTTATACCATCAGGACCAGGGCTACTAGCATTAGAGCAAGCCAGTGCACTTTTCAACTCGAACAAACTAAATTCGCAATTATATGGAAGAGATCTACAGGAATTAAATTGTAATTTACTTCCTTCCGCTCGCTTCTTAACCACCAGAAATGATGGACTGTATGAATCTACAGCGGAAACTTTTTCAAAAGTATACCCGAGATTATTGGCAACTTCAAAAGGCGAAGAGTATACCACATTTCCCGATTTTAATATGGGAAAGGAAAAATCGGGGTATATTCCATTGGCTGCTTTGACTTTCTTCCATAATTGTTTGCTAGGAGTAGAATAAGTGATAGTAGAAACATATTTAAGCCAGGATTCCCTCTGACTACGCCGACGGATACTGCGAGCGTAAGCTTTAGCTCGTTTAAAAGCAATGAGATTATCCGTAGTAGGACACCTACGGAATTTGTTCCAAAGTTGCTTTTGTTTTTTGTAACTATCGTGGCAAGCTTTATTCCACCACGGTCTACGAAATGTTCTTAGACGTGGGGAACGCTTGGGAAGGGTCTCCAGAAGGATCATGTTATCAAAAGTTGATCGTCCTTTTCGGAAACCACTCTGCAACAGGGGAATACTTCCTTGCTTCTCTAATTCAAACACAAGGCGGGCATTGACCATACGCTCAAAGATCTTGCTGAGACAACTCGTAAGAGCAATTGGTCTATAATTCAGAGGGTTTGATGGTTCTTTGCCAGGTTTTAACACTGGAATCACAAAAGCTTCGCACCATTGATGAGGGTATATCTGCTCATTCCAGATTCTATTGAATAAAAATAATAAATTGGAGAGGGAAATTCTATTCAAATGGCGAAGCATGCAATATACGATTCCGTCTGGCCCGGGGCAGGTATCACGGGTGCGGGATAACGCTGCGTCTAGTTCTGCCATTCTAAATTTGCAGTTATATGGAAAAGTTCTCTTGGTATTAAAACGCAATGGCGATCGTTCTGCGCGATTCTTAATTGCTATAAATTCTGGACTATAAGAATCAATTGCTGAAACTTTCGCGAATGATTGACCAAGAATATTAGCTATGTCCAATGGATCGGAATGTTTCACTTCTCCTGTAGTCAAAACAGGGAAAGTAAATTCACGATAAATCCCATTGGCGGCCTTAACTTTGTTCCACAAGGTTTTACTGGAAGTGGAGTATGTTATGGAGGAAACAAAAGATGCCCATGATTCCCTCTGACTTTGACGGCGAACTTTACGAGCAAAGGCTTTGGCTCGTTTAAAAGCAATTAGATTTTTGGTCGTTGGGTACCTTCTAAAAACGTTCCAAAGTTTTTTTTGAGTTTTATAACTGTCGCGACAAGCTTCATTCCACCATGGTTTTCGAAATTTTCTGAGACGTGGGGAACTCTTTGGTATGGTTTCATTAGCGGCGCTCATGATGGTATCAATAACATGTTGCACTGCTTCCGAGATATCCGCAGTTCTGACCATTGTCTCTGTAATATTTGCAAGTTCCGAGAAAGCATTCCAGTTTGCACGCTGGAATATGAAACGAGGGGAACATGGTGTCACATCATTAACGTCATTTTGTGAAACTATTACAGGAAAGTGATCACTATTATAAAGATCACTTTCAACTGTGAGATTGAGCAAAGGGAGGATCTCAGGAGAACAAATGGCCAGATCAAGATTATGGAAGGTTCTTGTGGGTTCGTGGAAGTAAGATTTCTCGTTATTATTTATCAGACAGAGGCAGTTATTTGATAGGAACTCTTCTATCTGTCGCCCACGAGAGTTTGTGCTATCCGAACCCCACAAGGTACTATGCGCGTTGAAATCGCCGAGTAGGATAAAAGGTGAAGGAAGCTGGTCCACTAAATTGTCAAGTTCTTGCTGACTGATAACATCATGAGGCGGAAGATAAATGCAGCAAACTGTGACTAACGTTCTTGCATGAACCTGTACTGCCACAGCTTGCAGGGAAGTATGTAAACTGAGTGGTGTGCTTGGATACAAGTTTGACGTAAACATACAGACACCTCCACAACTGTGAGATCCTGTTTCTACATCTTTTCTAACACAATTAAAACCACGCAATTTTAAAGGGATGTTTGGTGTCAAGAAAGTTTCTTGGACACAAAAGCAGATTGGATGAAATTTGTTAAGAATAGTCTTGATGTCATGAAGTTTGGAACGAATGCCGCGACAATTCCAAGAAAGGAAGGTACCCATTAAGAAATTTTATTTCGAAAAGAGGAATTAAGAGCAATGGTTGGAGTTGTTGAAACTTCACAACTCATGTCAAATTCAGTTTCATCCTCAGAAGGATGGAGTTTTAAATCGGGACTATTTGATAAGCCTCCAAAAATGGACGTCAAGTCCTTATGGGCTATACCTCTACTAGCAAGTCCCAATGCAACAGAATTTTTGGTGCTTGATTTCTTTAACTGCGAAGACAGGTCTTTCTTCGACAGTCCACGTTTTGCAAGCTTTAGTGTAAGAGATTTTAGCGGCTTTGTTTTTCGCTTATTTTTGTCTAGCTTTTCAGTATCAGGTGTGTTGCTAACCGATTTTTCTGTATCGGAATCAGATGACAGCTTAGGAGAGATCATGCGGGTGGTATTTTGAGCACAGTTAGAACAGGTACAATTTTCACAAAAGTTTTTCCGTACTATAGATGCGTAACTTACGCCAGGGGAGGGTGTTTGTGCAAGAACTTTCTTTCGAGCCTCAGGATATGGAATATTTTCTTTAATTTTAGTTGCTGCGATTTGTTTTTCGATTTTCCAACGTGGGCATAAGCGGGTAGGTAGGTAGGTAGGTATTTTGAGATTTAGTGGCGCAAGAGCCAAACATGGCTATACTGCGCCAAACAAATGGTAAAAATATGACAAGTACAATTCAGTCATCCAGTTTAAAATTTAAAATCCTTATGATAATATGGAAGAAAAATAATGAATAGTAACAGTGTTCTTAAAAACGCAAATTACATTCCAAAAAGGAAATTTTCCCAAAAAAGTCAAAAGATTAAAATATCAATGAAATTTAAAAAGGTGAAATTGCAACTCTCATAAAAGAAAATGTACAATAAATTACGAAAACAAGTGAAAAAAAAATCACTGTAACCTTTTTATACGATGTTTTTTCAAGTATTTCTTATGAATGGTTGTACTTGAAGGTTCACTGTGAAATTTTTTTGGGTCAACCCATTGAACCATACATTTTTGGAGACTTTCTCTAAAAACGGTTTTATTAACTGTGGTGGAATCGGTAGAATGTTCCGGAGAAAGAGGTGTTTCATCAATCGTTTCATGAGGATTATATTCGATTGCAGTATCCGATTCTATTTCGCTATCAGTGTTTTGGTTGGGTTTATCTGTGGACATGGTTTCAAGCTTTGAGTTGGCTTCATCCATTTTATCAGCTGAATTGGAAGAACTAAAATTAGCGACTGGTATAGATTGGGAGACTTGTCGAGGTGAAGTCTTCCAGAATTTAGAATTCGATACATTTTCAGAATTTTGCTTGAGGTCTTTTTTATATTTTTTCTTATATGTTACTGTTTTAAATTTATGAAGGTCCTGTGGTATTTCACTGGATGGAACATTAGAGGTTTTACATTCATGACCAGTTGGTTGAGAAACAATTTTACTATTTAGAGCAACTGGCAATGACGTTACAATAGCGGATTCGAGAATATTACCCGTAAGTATGTTGTTTCCATTGTTTTGAGTCAGATCATTTGCAGATGGTTTTTTGATCACAGAAGAGTAGCTAGTACCAGGTACAGGAATTTGAGATTGAACAATTTTACGAGCTTCAGAATAAGAAATTTGTTTTTTAACTTTTGTACTAATTATTTCTTTTTCTAGTAGCCATGCAGGACAATTCCGAGAAAAGGAACTATGTGCACCTTTGCAATTAAAGCATTTTTCCCCAGATGTGCATTCCGTACTATCGTGACCTGCTTCCGCACAGCGGGCGCAAGTTAGAGTCCCGCGGCAAGAAGTTCTTGAATGTCCGAACCGTTGGCATTTATAACAACGAAGTGGGTTCGGAATATATGGTCGAACCAACAGGCGCATGTATCCTGCCTTAATATACTCGGGTAATTTGGAAAAACTAAATGTAAGAATCAGAATCTTGGTATTTACGAGCCGGCCATCCCTCCGTATAGAGATACGCCGTACGTGGCTAACCCCTTGTCCTTGCAACTCTTTAGTTATTTCTTCTATGGGTACATTGAACAGCTCCCCGCAAGAAATAACACCTTTGGAGGAGTTCAATGAAGAATGTGGAGAAACAACAACTGGTATATTTTCCAATGATTTTAATTTCATAATTTGAACAGACTGTTTACGGGATTGTACTTCGACCAGCAAATCGCCAGATCGAAGTTTTTTAGTACTCTTAACTTCACCAATATTGCCAGTTATACCTCTTTCAACAAGAAACGGAGAGACAGAATGAAATGTATCATTAGTAGCAGATGCTCTTTTGATAATGAAAAAGGTTGGAAAATTAGATACTGTAGGAAAGGTAGAAACATTTTGTTGCCCACTTAAGGGAGCAGGTTTGCGTTTGCCCATACGATACTGATGAAATTTCAAGCCCGACGGCACCGCCCACCACGGAGCCCAACAAGGGAAGGCAGCCACCGGCTCTGGCCATTCCCAGCCTCGGCACTTACCTTAGTGCTGGCCGGAACCTATACGCTCGGAGTCACCCCCGGGGACAGTGACCACCCTTAACGCCAAGCCCAAGGAGTGACCCCTTCGCTTGATCCCTAGCAGACTTACAACTTAAGTTGATAGCTACCGGCCGATTGATACACCGGGGACCACAGTGCACCACCCGTCTAATGGGTCGCCACGCACGGCAAACACGTGGGGGTATTTGCTGTCCATGAGAAGCAGGAAGCAAACAGAGCGGCGACAGCTTCTCATGGAGAGCTCCCTCGCCTACCCTCGAGGGAAAGAAAAAAAAAAGGCGACAGCAGAAGACGCAGAAGAGAGTAAACCTAAAGGGAGTAAAGATCCCTGGGTACCTCGGGATTGGGACACCCGTACTCACCTATAGTAGGTGAGCCCCTGAGGGCTGGGCATAAGCGGGAGAAGGACGTATGTTCGCCTTTACAGTTCACGCACTTCTCTGGTGCTGAACAATCCTGGCTCTCATGTCCTTTCTCAGCACAGCGGGCACAAGTGACTGTCCCACGGCAGTTTGCTTTCGAATGCCCAAACCGCTGACATTTAAAGCATCTGAGAGGATTCGGTATATACGGTCTCACGGAAAGCTTAATGTAGCCTGCATATATGTAGTCCGGGAGTTTAGGGGACATAAAAGTAAGTATGTGATGTTTAGTCTCAAAAGTTTGTCCATCTCGCCGGATGGTAATACGGCGGACATGTGTGACACCTTGAGATTTTAATTCTTCGGTAATTAAATCTACAGGTAAGTTGAAAATCTCTCCACATGTAATAACACCTTTGGATGTATTTAAAGATGTGTGTGGAGATACCTTGATTGGTATAGTTGCTAAAGCCTTTAACTTCTGTATGTTCTGGGCTTGCTTTCGTGAATTAATCTCAATCAGCAAGTCGCCAGAACGCATCTTACGTATTGACGTCACATCACCAATTGTAGCACTAATTGCTTTCTGCACCAAAAAAGGGGAAACTGTTTCAAATGTCTCACTTTCAGAAATTCGTTTTATTACATAATATCTATCAAAATGTTGGTTTACAGAAAAAGTGTTAGGAACTATGCGATGCCCACTAAAGGGACCCTTCTTGGGAGGAGCCATGCGATATGAAAATTGATTCGGGCCCGACGGCACCGCCCACCACGGAGCCCAACAAGGGATGGCAGCCACCGGCTCTAGATGTCTAGCCTCGGTACTTACCATAGTGCTAATCGGTACCTATACGCTGGGAGTTACCCCCGGGGACAGTGACCACCCTTAACGCCAAGCCCAAGGAGTAACCCCTTCGCTTGATCCCTAGCAACCTAGCCACTCAGGTGACTAGGTACCAGCCGATTGATACACCGGGGACCACAGTGCACCACCCGTCTGTCAAAAGGGTTGCCACGCACGGCCAACACGTGGGGTTTTGGCTGTCCATGAGAAGCAAGAAGCAAACAGAGCGGCGACAGCTTCTCATGGAGAGCTCCCTCGCTTGCCGTCGAGGGAAGGAAGAGATACAGGAGACAGCAGCAGGTTTAGGGGAGAATAAATATAAAGGGAGAATAGATCCCTGGGAACCTCGGGATTGGGACACCCGTACTCACCTATAGTAGGTGAGCCCCTGAGGGCGCGACCAATTTTATTTACAATTCCATTTGCACAAAACAATCCGGGTTTCAAAAACATACTTAAGTAGAGGAAGATTAAAATATTATTTGTTTTTTTTATAATTATCATCTTCGACTCATTTATATTCATGATTCATTTTATATCAGCTTCAGTATTTTATATTTATTATTTACCTTAAATCATTTTTATAAACATTCGCATTATGTAAATTCATAAAATTCCTTTCAATTTCATAAATGTGACCTGGCAATTGTTTAAATTCCCTTTTTAGAATTTATCGATACCTAAGCCTTTCCTATCTTATCTACATATAATAATATACACAACACTTAGGTGGATTTAAAATCAGACAAAAATTTTTAATTGACATTTAGCAACAACTCACACTTTTAGATTGTATACATGCTTGCCTTAGAAAAAATATGAGACAAAGCTATTTTATTTATTTTTTTCTTTTATTGGATTTCGATAGTTAAAAAAGAATGACTTTATGTCGAACAGTTTCGATTATTATCATTAGCGAAACCGTTAAAGCTGAAATGATATGTTAAATGAAAGTGACGAGGAATCATTCATAAAAAGAAATTACATAATAAAATCCATGGAAGCAAAAAAATAGACGAGAAAAATTATTGTGTATTGAACAAAGTTTCAGAACTACAGGTCTTCGAAAATTATTAGGCTTTGACAGGATTCAGTTCTTTTAACCTGACACGTTTTAGAAAGGAAAAAGAGCAAAACCACTTGGGAAATACAAGAAATGTTACCACTATAAAAAAAATGACTTTAGAAAATCTTTTGTATCTTTCAGAAATTTAAAAAATCTACTATCCATCAAATGATTGATAAAAACTTCTTGGAAATCCATCACGTACATTGCAGAAGTTTTCAATTATTGTTTTCAGATAAACAAAAATAATTTGATATAAAAAAAAGAAAATATCTGGGAAGCAGATTTCGAAAAAAAGGCTATGAACAGTCCAAATGTCTATATGCCACCCTTTCCAAAGAAAATAATACTAATTTTGAATCGACTGAAAGTTTAATAAAACATTCAGCCTTATAAAATTCTAATTCATCTCATATTGCTGATTGTTTTTTCCAGTCAGATCTTATAAAAATATATAATATTTTAGGACATTGCCAGTGATTCATTTAAAAGAGTAACATCATTTCAAAACTATATTAAAATGAGTAAATTATTCTAAATCTTATATAAAGTCTATGAATTAATTAAGATTCCTTTTATAGGTTACTTTAAAAGGCATTGATATATTTTTTTTTTATTATTATCTCCTTAATTCTTCAATTCTTTCAAATATAAAACATTAATAAATTCAATTCAATCAATCCAATCCCAAAGATTAATTAATATCTTGCTAAACTTATCCTCTACTTTAAAAATAATTGATTTTTTTTGCATTTTAAATACTAAACAGGTGACACATTTTTTCAATTTTGAATGCAAAATCTATTAATATTTTAGGTAGAAGCTGTTCTAACAGTCTCCACGAGATGGCGCAGGCGGCTGCAAGGTGAACGCAAACTCTAGTGAATATGGAATGAGACTAGAGAGTGGATACTGGACTGTTTGGGTTGAATGGCTGTGAACAGTGGTAGCACAATGAGGTGCCCACACTGTATTTGGTATTTGGTATTTTGAGGATTTTTTGGCGCAAGAGCCATAATTGGCTAAACTGCGCCATGCATATGGTCAAAAATTTAAATCCAAGACATCAAATGCTAAAAGGTAAACAGTAGTTTCTAAAATGTGCGCTAAAAAAAACATGGTAATATTGGCAGAATTGTTTAAAAATTTGCAATGCAAGCAAAAAAATAAAAAAGACAGAATTATCAAATATACTGAAAAAAACAAATGGCTTTCAAAAAATTAAAAAGATTTGGATGGTGTATTTCATCCATCAAGTCACGCAAGGTAACAGATGAGCAATTAAAAAAGTTCTGACGATGTGAATTAAAAGAAGGACATTCGATCAAAATATGTTTCACAGTAAAATTGGTATGACAAGTGGGACATACGGGTGCGCTGTCTCCAAAAATGAGGTGCTTATGAGTGAAACGCGTGTGTCCTATACGGAGGCGAGTCAATTTGACGTCGATCTCTCGTATAGGAAGAGCAGACCACAATCCAATGGAAGGTTTGATAGAATACAATTTATTATGGATATGCAGATCCCAGTTCCTTTGCCAAGTAGAAAAAAGATGTCTAAGAAATGTTTTCTTCGCATCACCATATGGCAATTCTTGTGATAAAGGTGAAGAAGCAGTTTTTGCGGCATAATCAGCCGCTTCATTGCCATATATTCCCACATGACTTGGAACAAAGCTAAAAATTATATTAAATCCCTTACTCTTGAGAAACTGCAGAGTAGTCAGTATTTCCAAGGCAAATGAATGCAATCGATTGTCATAGTGGCATAGTGCTTCCAAAGCACTCATGCTATCTGTGTATATAATAAAATTGCGTTCATTGGCAGATGAAATCTCCTGAAGTGCACAAAAAATTGCCAACAACTCAGCAGTAAATACAGAACAAAAATTATGTAAACGATAGCTCAGCGTCTTGGATGGAATAATAATGCCACAACCAACAAATCCATCCGACTTCGAGCCATCTGTAAAAATTGGTGTGAAATCTGAATATTTACAACGATGATAACGAAATAGCTGTTTGAAAACTACTGGCGCTGTTGTGGATTTATCAAATCCAACAAAGGGATTCATAAACGAAATTTGTGGTATATCCCAAGGTGGAAAGGACCACAAATCGACAGACTTAATAAGAACATTATCAAGTTCCGACTCTTGCAGAAATTCTTTGACTCTCTCGACGAAAGGGAGAATGTGACAGGTGCGAGCAGCATAGAGTCTGCGAAGACTAACTGGAAGTTTCATTTGACTTATGGGATGATTCGGGACAGATAACACTCTTAAAAGATACAAGGATGATACTTTTTTACGCCTTAGATGCAACGGTAGCTGGTGACATATATTATAAAGGCTTTCTGTGGGTGAAGTACGAAAAGCTCCTGAACATATTCGCAAGGCAGAATGGTGGATGGTATCCAATCGTCGTAAAACAGATAAGCGAGCGGAACCATATACCATGCATCCATAATCGAGACGGGAAAGTATGATTGCCTCGTAGATACGGAGAAGAGAGGTTCTATCTGCTCCCCAAGAGGTTCTGGAGAGCACTTTTAGGATATTCAATGATTTTTCACATTTTTTCCGTAAAAATAAAGTATGAGGGAGAAAGGTCAGTTTTCGATCGAAAATGACTCCTAGGAAACGTATTTCAGGTACTACTGGAATAGGGATATTGCGAACATGAACATTTGGATCTAAATGAATGCCCCGTTTTCTACAAAAGTGGACACACCGACTCTTTTCAGGAGAAATAGTGTATCCATTATTATCGCACCAAACTAGTAGCTTATTAATTGCATTCTGCAGCTGTCGTTCTATTAAAGGCATGTTGCTTCCTTCGCAGGAGATCTGTAAATCGTCAACATAGAGACTTCCATGAACAGAAGGGGACAAATGGTTAAGAACCTGACTAAAATGAACGATAAAAAGTGTAACACTGAGGACGCTGCCCTGTGGAACGCCCTCAGATTGATTAAAATAACTAGAATAAAAATTTCCCATGCGAACTCGAAAAATTCGGCGAGATAAAAAGTTCTTTAAATATATGGGCATGTTTCCTCTGAAACCAAGATTAAAAAGTGTAGAGAGAATGCCATAGCGCCATGCTCTATCGTATGCCTTTTCAACATCGAAGAAAACAGACACAAAGTGATTCCTCCGAACAAAAGCATTACGAATATGGGTTTCCAGGAGGATCATATTATCAAATGTTGATCGTCCTCTACGGAAACCGCTCTGCAATGGAGGGATGAGGCCTTGTTTCTCCAATTCATATACGAGACGGCCATTGACCATGCGCTCTAAGGTTTTGCACAAGCAGCTAGTCAAGGCTATTGGCCTGTAGTTCAGAGGGTTTGATGAATCTTTATCTGGTTTTAGTATAGGAATCACAATCGCTTCATACCATTGAGAAGGATACTTCTGCTCAATCCAAATTCTGTTAAATAAATTCAACAGATTGGAAAGGGAAGTGGTATTCAAGTGACGAAGCATGTTGTATGTGATTCCATCTGGCCCAGGACTGGTGTCATGTGTTCTAGACAAAGCGGATTTTAACTCATGCATCTTAAACTCGCAATTATAAGGAAAACTTTTATGAGTATTAAATTGCAAATGCGTTTGTTCCATGCGACGCTTAGTCGGCATAAAATTAGAGCTATAAGAATTAGATGAGGAAATTTCTTCAAATGCTTGTCCAAGACTATTGGCTATGTCTAATGGAGCAGTATATTTAATATTTCCTATTTTTAAAATAGGAAAGCGAAATTCCTGATAAATTCCATTAGCAGCCTTGACTTTGTCCCACAATTGCTTAGTGGATGTAGAGGACGTAATAGAAGACACAAAATTAATCCAGGATTCTCTCTGGCTACGTCGACGAATACGACGAGCAATGGCCTTGGCACGTTTAAACGCGATAAGATTTTCAGTCGTTGGACATCTTCTAAAATTGTTCCACAATTTCTTTTCCCTCCTTCGACTGTCGCGACAAGCCTCATTCCACCACGGCCTGCGAAATTTTCGGAGGCGTGGAGAACTCTTTGGAATGGTATTATTAGAGGCATTTATAATTGTGTCAACGACATATTGTACTGCTTCCGTTATATCTGTAGTGTTGACCATGGTCTCAGTGATATCGGCAAGTTGTGCGAATAAATTCCAATCTGCCCGCTGGAACAGAAAACGCGGAGGACAAGGAGTCGCACCGCTATTGTCAGCATGGGAGATTATTAAGGGAAAGTGATCGCTATTGTGCAAATCCTCTCCAACTGTCAAATTCAACAAAGGTAGTATTTCAGGAGAACAAAGGGCCAGATCGACACTATGGAAGGTACGTGTGGGTTCATGAAAATGCGTTTTCTCATCGTTGTTGAGCAGACAGAGACAGTTATTATTAATAAACTGTTCGATCTGTCGCCCACGAGAATTTGTAATGTCCGAACCCCACAAGCTACTATGTCCATTGAAATCGCCGAGTATAATGAAAGGTTTTGGAAGTTGGTCCAGTAAGTTGTCAAGATCTTGTTGACAAATGACATCATGAGGCGGCAGATAGATACAGCAGACTGTGACTAACATTCGTGTGTGAACTTGCACAGCCACAGCCTGCAAAGGCGTATGTAAAGTGAGTGGTGTGCTCGGATAAAGATTAGATGTGAGGATACAGACACCCCCAGAACTGTGAGTGCCTGTGTCTGCATCTTTTCGAACACAGTTGTAGCCGCGTAATTTAATGGGAATGTTGGCAGTTAAGAATGTTTCTTGAACGCAGAAACAGACAGGATGAAATTTGTTGAGAATTGTCTTAATGTCAGAGAGTTTGGACCGAAGGCCGCGACAATTCCAAGAAAGGAAGGTACCCATTAAGAAAGATTTGTAATGGAAGAGAAACTAGAAGCTGTGTTAGAATGTTGCGAAATATCGCAACTCATTTTCAAATCATCCTCTTCGTCTGATGGGTGAAGGGAAATAAGATCATGAGTTTTCGGCTTGCCGCTAAAAATGGAAGCTAAGTCCCTGTGTACTATGCCCTGGTTCGAAAGTCCCAGAGCAACCGAATTCTGTAAAATGGATTTTTTAAATTTGGATGATAAATCTTTTTGAGCAAGGCCACGTTTGGAAAGCTTTAGCTTTAAAGATTTGTTAGATGTTGCTTTTTGTTTTGGTGTTTTTTGTTTGACAGGTTCGGAGGGACAGGTTGAAGAATTTTCCGTATCGGATTCAGATGCCTTATCAGGAACTTTTGAATTAGGAGTGCGTTTTAAGCAATCTGAACATGAGCAATTTTTGCAAAAGGATTTTTGAGTGGCGGAAGCATAGCTGAGACCAGGTTTTGGTGTTTGGGCTAGAATTTTCTTTCTGGCTTCGGGGTAAGGAATGTTTTCTTTTATTTTAGTTGTGATTATTTTTTTCTCCAATTGCCAGCGTTCACATGATCGAGAGAATGATGTGTGGTTGCCATTGCAGTTGACACACTTTTCTGGTGCCGAACACTGCTGGCTATCATGGCCCTTTTCTGCACAGCGGGCGCAAGTAAGAGTCCCGCGGCAGTTAGCCTTCGAATGGCCAAAACGTTGGCATTGAAAACACCTTAAAGGATTAGGGATATACTGTCTAACCGGTAATTTAATGTATCCAGCGTATATATATTCGGGTAATTGAGGGTTATGGAATGTCAGGATGTAATGTTTTGTGGGGATGAGTTGCCCATCCCGCCTAATAGTTATTTGGCGTACGTTTGTAACTGCTTGGGATTTCAATTCTTTTGTTATTTCGTCTAAAGGAACATTAAAGAGTTCCCCGCATGTTATTACCCCTTTAGAGTAATTTAGAGAATTATGTGGACCGACTGTTATAGGTATGGTAGCTAAAGCTTTTAATTTGATGATTTGCTGTGCTTGCTTCTTAGAACAGACCTGAACCAGCAAATCACCAGAGCGTAGTTTTCGGATGGATGAAACGTCACCGACTGTAGCTGCAATTGCTTTCTGAACTAGAAATGGCGAGACCGAATTGAAGGATTCTTTTTCATGTGATACACGTTTAATAATAAAAACTGAATCAAAATTATGATTGAAAGTTTTCATTTCAGGATGATGCCCACTGAAGGGAGATTTGCGAGAGGAGCCCATACGATATTGATGGGGATTCGGGCCCGACGGCACCGCCCACCATGGAGCCCAACAAGGGAAGGCAATTACCGGCTCTGGTCTTTTCCAGCCTCGGCATACACCTTAGTGCTAGCAGGAACCTATACGCTGGGAGTTACCCCCGGGGACAGTGACCACCCTTAACGCCAAGCCCAAGGAGTAACCCCTTCGCTTGATCCCTAGCAGACTAACAACTTAGGTTGATAGCTACCTGCCGATTGATACACCGGGGACCACAGTGCACCACCCGTCTAATGGGTCGCCACGCACGGCCAACACGTGGGGTTTTTGGCTGTCCATGAGAAGCAGGAAGCAAACAGAGCGGCGACAGCTTCTCATGGAGAGCTCCCTCGCCTACCCTCGAGGGAAAGAAGAGTGACAGCTAAAAGCAGAAGACGGAGGGGAGAGTAAACATAAAGGGAGTAAAGATCCCTGGGTACCTCGGGATTGGGACACCCGTACTCACCTATAGTAGGTGAGCCCCTGAGGGGGCCCACACTTTAATATGTGTCAAAACTGTAAATACGTACAATAGAACCTAATATAACCCTAGACATCATTTTGAAGTGTGTGTTTTCAAAAGACGGACACATTCGCTCCCACAACTTGAGAATTCAGCATGGATCGAAAAAGAAACTAATCAGTTGGAACAAACTGCAATGGGTGCCGCAGCTCGAAGAAAATCATCTTCAAAAATTAGATTACCTGTTTAGAAGGATCGTGTTGGGGCATATAATACATATAATACAAATGTAGGAACTTTTCAATTCTATGCTTGGCTAGAGGAAAAAGTTTTACAAGCTAGTAACTCTGAATATTTATCCCCAATAGTTCTGTGTAAGAAAAAAATACTGATCCACACGGGTGTGCTTGGATTTTCGTTTGATTATAAGATAGTGATAAGAGACCGCTTTCCGTTGCCAATTGTTGATGAATGTATTAGATCAATTTCAGGGCTATGCTAGTATAGAAAAACCCTTAAGTGACTTGCTGCGCAATAATAGTGACTTTAAATTTGGCAAGGAACAAAAACAAGCCTTTAAAAACCTCAAGGACATTCTTTCTACTAAACCAGTCCTTCAAACAGGGAGTAAACATGTAATTGCACACTGATGCATCCAAATTTGGATATGGTGCAATTTTACTGCACGAATCGGATGAAGGGAAGCTTCATCCTGTTCCTTTTATGAGTTGCAAAACATCGGTTCA
>JAPMOR010003502.1:0-10018 GCA_026543865.1 Argiope aurantia | reverse complement strand
TTAATGAAATGCATTCAAATTCATAAAATGTTCTACTTTATTCATGTTCAATTTCTATTTTAGAAGATTCATTCAATCGTCCAATCTTCAGTGGAATGAGAATTAATTTTTAATAAATTTCATATTTAAATATATCAGCTATCACATTTTTTATTTTGAAACTATTTAATAGATGTAAAATTTTTAATATTTTCTATTAAGACTTTTAAATCTTTTTCCGTTCGATTAATATCATTATGATTCGATTATTATAATAAAAAGTTTTATCCATAAAAAATTATTATAATAGAAATTTTTATCCAAAAAAAGAAAGAAAAGAAATATTTTCAATGGATCAAAATTTCAATAAATATTATTTAAATAAAATTTAAATTCACTTCTCTCATTGAACAGTTACTTTATAGGTAGTAACTATAAGACAAATTTGGCAAATCTCGGCTCAATTATCTTATAGAGCATTTTTCACCAAAATTTTGCTTCTCACTATTCACAGAAAATACGTCAACTTAAAAACATTAAAATATTTAAATAAGGAATTCTTAAACGAAATTTTCGTCTATTCCTTATGAACGTTTGTAATATGTAAAAAAAAAAATGTTTGCGAATATTTATTATGTGATGTTTACAAGAAATGCAAATATGTTATGCAATACTGTACCTTTTCACCTTACTTTATTTCATTCAAAATTGTGCTTAAAAACTCATAAATAATTTTTCAGTTGTAATTAGGAATTATCTGTTTACGCTTACATGTAATTAGTTATGGAATAATTATAACCCCATTTCCTTTACCTTAGGTTCATTTGTGATTTTTGTTTTATTCCTGAGTGTTTCAGAACGAATAAGTGTGCCATAAACAATATTAAAAAAATAGAATAATAGCATTATTAAATAATAGAATAATAGCATTATTAAAAACTGAATATCATTGCACTTCTATAAAAAATAATATAAGGATAGATTTCTGCATATCCTCCTAAAATATTCTCATTGAACATTTATTATTCATTCTTCATAAAATATTATACCGATAAAGGGAAAAAATTAACATTTTCTTTTAAGGTCTACTGTAAATAAATTTCTTCTCAAATATAATTCTGAAGCGCATTTATATTTCAAAAAGTTTCAAATCTGAAACAAAATTCCATTGCTTAATTAATGAAGACGTAATTTCTTTCAAGACTTTATTCAGTATTTGGAAAAAAAAGAAGGAAAAAAAAATAGTAATAGAAAAACTCTTACCACCCTTATTTCAAAATATAAATATAGCAAAACTGTCTCGTCATCTTAATAGACGCATATTTCTATTTTATGCAATTAAATTCCTACCCCATGTTTACTTTATGGATAAACTTTGCTGCAAAGTATATTGTGTGTGTGTGTGTTTTTATATAAAAGGGGAAAAAAACATCTATTTTTCGTTGATATTATTACCTTCATGACAATCGATATATTTTACGAATAATGAATCATAATTTATATAATACGATACTCAAAAACATTTTGTTTTACTTTTGAAAGTAAGTACTTATAAAACTTTGCTTCCGTAATAATAGTTTAAGAAAGATTTTCTTCCGTCCGAAAGCAGCATAATAACTTTCCCACTTAAATCGTTTTCAAGATAAGGAATTTGTTGGTCAGCGCAAATCAATTCCCTCCGAATTAGTTCCCGCTTGGAGGGTTAAATTTTATCTTATTTGGATCAATAGAACGCATTTTAGAGCCCTCTAAAGTGGGTAATTTATTTCTTGCTAACCTGTACTACAATTCAAATAGAAAATATCCTTCATCCAAGGAAGAATGTAAAAAGTTGGTGAGGTAATGCATTTAATTGTACAGAACTCTGCAGAAATCTTCCACGAGTCAGTTAATTTTACATTTATGCATCATATACATTAAAAAACAAAATTATATTCCTACATGTGTACAAAAATGCATTGTTAATTTTAAATATGTTCTGGGCAATAAATTTTGTTTTGAATATTAATATTCAACACACTGTTTGACTTTAATACGTCGCTCCCCCCCCAAAAAAAAAGAGTTAAATCTTTTTAAAAGCTTCGCAAGTGTTTCCTAGTAGGTTTTTGAAAGACTTTAGAACGTTATAAACGGAAAAGGGTATTGAAGGTGTAATCCAGATATTTAAATTAGAAAACAGTTATCCCCCCCCCCAAAAAAAATAGGTTTTCTTTGATGAGCTGAGACCTGTAAATCAAATTTCATATGAGTCTGATTATCTGCTGTTGCCTTTTAATGAACTGCGTTCTGCCAAGTTTGAATGGGAAGAATGAAGAAACATGGAAATTAAATTACTGGTTCGTTACTTGCTTTTCAAGGGCTGAGTCAGATCATTTCAAAATGGGATCAAATAAGTACAACAATTATGTTGATTTTCCTTATTTTCCATTTGTCCATATGATCCAACTAACAATAATAATTCAATATATGCTAGAAAAGTTTTACTTTCGATATTTTAATACTTTTTTGCATAAACCTTTTCTCCCTCAATATTTGCCATTTTTATGATTTCTTCAATTATAGATTTGAATACTATCTCAAATGCACTTTTTACGTGTGTCATCCTTGCCATTGCATATCTCGGGACTCCTAGAGTAGTTTTTATAATGTTAGAAACTGTTGATTGAGAAAAATGGGACAGAAGATCCAGCTTCTACTTTATTTCATGATTCTTCGACTGAATACTTTCTTTACGGTTCATTTGTTGAATATCCGCATCAAAATCGATGTTAGGATTTTCACTCAATTTCATTACTTGTATGTTTTTCATATTCGGATACTTCTTCTCCGTTATCAGAAATTAAATTATTAGTTTAGCTAAATCAGTTGGCTCAAATTTATACGATTCGACATTTTTTCACTTACATTTACAGGCACACCTCTTTTAAAATATATCAGTTTTTACAATATAAAGTGAAATACAGCAGAAAAAATAAGAGCAAATAGTTTAACACCCTGTAAATCGTATCCACTTTTATATCTTGCATGCGCTCTTTTGTCATGTGACCAAACACATACGTCAATGAAAGAGGTTTCGAAAACGAATAAGTTAGAGAAATGATTGTTATTCTTTTCTTTTGAATTATTCCAAAGAAAAGTGAACATGTACATATGAGTAAAAATGATCTTTTGCCTTGTGTCATATTGACCCGAACGACACATTAGGTGTAAATTGAAAAATATTCCTTCGAAATACAAATAAACATAAATACCTCACCTCTTGGAGTACATATTTATATTATTTACCAAAGATTTCAAGAAGTTTCATGAAAGTATCCCTGTACTATATTTTTATGAACGTATAAATTTTATTTTGGGTAATACAGACCCGAACAAAACAGCAGAATTAAAGCCTGTCATACTTATCAAAAAGAGGATATCAATAAATCGTTAGTATATTTTTATCATTTATTAGAAAGTACACCCATCTCTCTAATAAGAAGGTACACTTGGGCTCGATTTATGGGAAAATGAATTTTTGTCCCCTCACTTGCGAAAAAGTCCATCAAGAATATTTCATTTTCAGCTTGAAAATGATTACTGCATTTTAATGTAGATACACAAGTGGATCTTTTATATATTGTTAATATGTATATATAAAGTTCATACAAATTAGTAAAAATACCAAGTTAATATTTGCAAAAAGAATAAAAATACAATCAAAAATGAAGAAATTAAGAATGTAGCCTAAAGATTTTCTCAAGGGGCACACTCAGGCAGGGATTCAAACAAAGGATCTTTTTCTGTGAGGGGTCTGACATTTTTTCCAACAATATTCACACCTTGTAACTCGAAAATATCCTTAAAATTCAGGCCTTAGAGATACGCCATTTTTTACAGAAATAAAACAATAAATTACCATCTCCAATTTAAGCAAAATTTATAATAACATAATATAAACTATAAAAAACAATTCACATTTAATTATTGAAGCAAAAAGAAAGATTACACGGGTACCAGATAAAATCTCTACAAAAAAAAAAAAAAAAAAAAAGGCTCACATCGCGTTTTCCGCGTTATTTACTGCCCCAGCATAAAAATGCTTCGTCATTCAAAGTAATAAATAATTGGAGGGTCTCAGAGCCATCTTTTGAGTTATTTGACCCGAAACCGAAAGTCTATTTTTAGTTGTGCCAAAAGATTAGTAAGAAGTAAAGCCTTCACTTATTAATATATTTCAATACTTTCTGAAAAATTCATTATTAGTTAAGTTATTATTGAGAATATTTGTTGCTACAATGTAAGAAATTTTGTTATTACAAAATCTTTTTATCGTATTAGAAATATTAGAATTTTAGTTACTAAGCTTAATTATTTTAAAGTTGAATTCATCCATTTTAAAGTAGATACCAACCAATGTTTTACCATTAGAAATTTCGATTTTTAAATCCAAATCAAGTTCATTTTTGTTTGTGTTAGTTAGCACAAAATCTTTTGGACAACAATTAGTAGCAATATTATTATTATCTAAGTTCAACAAAAGCAAGTCATCAATATACCTCCAACCGTTTATTAAATTGAGTTCAATTATTTTTTTCCCATAGTAATGTAGGAAAATATTGGCCAATGCACTTCAGATTGCTGTTCCCCTTAGAATTCCCTTAACTTGTTTATAAAAATTAATTCCATTAAAAGCGTAATTTTCGGTATTATTAAATTTACATTATTCTAGTCAGTAAATTTCCATAATAATATATTCATTTAAATATTCGTCATCTATAAAAGTACAGACTTTTATTAATTTTTCATGAAGCAGATTAGTGTATAAATTTTCAAAATCATGAATAATAAGTTTATTATTATTTTTATCTTTTAGAAAATCCAACACTTCTTTGTTACTATTAAGTATAAAGTTATCTCCATCTTTAATTTTATTCAGGATAATTTTCAAGTATTTAAAGAAATCTTTTCTCTTATATTAATTATAACTGCCAGTGCTGCAGGTCACGAATCTAAATTTTAATGATTTCTTATGAAATTTTATTGCTGGGAACGAATAAGGATAGTTTAAAGAGCAAATCTGAATTGCAGTTTTTTACGCGAAAGCTAACATTCTTTTATCTGGGTCCTTTTCCCCGGTATTATTTAAAATTTAAGTTAAATTAGAGTTATATTCATTAATTAATAATTCTCTATAATAATATTTACACATAAAACATAAATTATTTGCAGATTTATCTATTGCTATAATAACAAATTTCTCTTTTATTTCTTTTTTTAATGTTTTGCTAGAATAAACCCCTCGTTCTTTAGCTTTACCAGTATCTACATTCATTTTTTTGTCTTAATTTCCTCTAAAATTCTCACTTTCCATTTTACAAAACCTTCCGGAAGCCAATGATATTTTCTAGAAATTTTGCAAATAAAAATATCCAAATCTTGTCCATTAGAAATTAAGATTTTTTATTGTTTATTTTTCTCTAAATCTATATTTGATTCCCCTTTCCATTAAATATATTAAGGGGCTGGAATCAATAATTTCTAAATTCCCTATTATAATACAACCTTTATCAGCATCTATATAATCTTTATAGATTTCTTTGTTACAGTTTGTTTTATTCATTTTATCTAAATTTTTGTTATAGTAATTATAATTACAAATTCGTTTCCTTAAAGTTGATGTATAACTAAACGCTATTAAAATAATGCTTTATCCTTTAAAGGAAAAAATTCTTTACTGCTATGCACAATTTTAGGAAATTTTAGATTTTCGAAGTTATTATCCAAAAATTTTAGTATGCAGAATTTTTTTGTTTAAATTCTATTTATTATTAAACAATAAATTGTTCTTTCCAATATTAAGCTTTAATTAGATCAAGAATTAGAAATTTAGTGAAAGAATTTTTAAACTTTAGATTTCCAAATCTATTATTCATAAACCATTTAATTTTTCTTAGATCAAAAAAAAAAAAAAAAAAAAAAAAAGAATTCCTAATTTTGGGAATGTTTTCACTATTTTATCCAGATTACAATAATGCTGAAATTCCTCAAATATAATATGATAATGGCCGATTTCTACCTTTACCTCTTTTAAATTTTTTACTATAGTGTTTCTCATCTAGAAATTTTTTAAAAATGTTAACTTTGTTATAAATGCAGACATTATTTAAATCCCCTTAACCCTCCCTATTTAACTTACTATTAAGTCCATAAGGAAACTAAGTTTTTAAGTTACAAAAAAAAATATTTTCTAAATTTATTCTTTGGTTTAAGTCAATATTATTTTTCAGAATATAGATATTAATATTATTAAAATTATAGCATTGAAAATGCGATAGTTCGTGGTCAGATGTCTCACTTTCTATAAAATTTTTAATCGCTTATGTATGGTTATTAATTCTTATATTAAGTTCGGTGCTAGTTTGACCTTTTATATTATAGCAAAAATTTAGATAAAATAAATAAAACAGATTGTAACTGTATAAAAGCAATCTATAAAGATTATATAGATGTTGATAAAGGCCATATTATAACAGGAAGGTACATCTTTCAAGAATCCTTTTAAATTATGCCTGTGTGAAACCGAAATATATTTTCACATCATCAGGTGCAGTTGTAAAAATAAATAAATTTGTTTAAAATATCAGAACATTCTATAGCCTTTTAATTTGTGTTATGAATAAAAAAATTCTTTAAAAAACGCGAATGTAAAAAATTTATTTTTTAAGGATTTAAAAAAATTAATAATCACAAATGTTTTTTTTTAAATTTTAAAGTCTAAATGTTAAACGATATATTTTTTCCATTATCATTCGTTAAAAAGATAATAGGCATAACATTTGTTATTTTAAAGTACTAACTATCTGTAATTGTTTAATAAACTAAAAATATAGTACTTTAAAATATATATTTCTTTATGTCTTTTGTAGATTTCTTGCTCCTGTTAGATCATTCGATTGATCTATCAAAACTGCTTGAAGTAGGTTTGGAAAAAAAACTGTTTAATTTTATTAAAAAAATAAATTTTTTCATTATAGTTTTTTAATATTGATTATTTTCATTTTAAAAGGTTTGATTTTTTTAATGGATAGACTTTCCGATTTCTCTTTTTGTTCAGAATTGACAATTAAAAAAGTAATTTCCCAGTAATAAATAGATAGAGAAAATAATTTAAATTTTTTCAGAACATGCAAGACATGCACAATTCTATTTTGAAATCGTTTTTATTACGAACAAATTAGTGAATGTATGTCAGTATTCTGAATTATTTATGTATTATTCTTAAACACAGAAACATTAATTAATATTATTATTCAATAAACAATAAATTTTCAAGGAAATTTTGCATAGTAAAATGTTTTATTAATATGTTGATTGGTATAATTTGTAATGTATTTTTTAATAAAATTGGAATAGCAAGTAAATTGAAGTATATTTTATCAAATATTTCATCAATTTATTAAACTCATGGAAGATGCAAAAAATGCTTAAATTATTGTGTAAAGAATGTCCTAAATAGCTACACATCATTGAACTCATTTGGTTTCAAATGTTTTTCTATTTTAAATTAAGAAACCATTTACCGTTCTTATACTGACATCTAAAAGTCATAAAATTTAGAAGATTTCTAAATATACAGTCAAAGTAATCTCTTCTAGTGAACTCTTAGTATTCAAGTTTTGTAGGTATATTCGAGAATCTAAACATATAATGAATTTAACAAAAAAAATATTTAAAAATCTTCTCTAAAGGTAAGTGAAAAATATGAAAGGCTTTTGCTTTCCCTTAAGAAATTTTCCCAAAATTCTTTGTGGAAATAATTTTCCTTTTTCTTTCTAATAATATTTAAAAACAATTCACTAATATTTCATATAATTTATAACTTCCGGTATATTTATATTTTAAATGGCTCTACAATAATAATGTTCAATATTTTACTCTTAATGACTTGAACAGAAATAATTTTTATATTCTTTAATATTCTTATACATTTTTTTATATATTATTTAACAATTTTTTTGTAATTATGAAATCAAACAGAACTGAAGCATACTATCTTCTAAATTCAAGTTCCAAAGGTATGTGTACATAGCTCGTACGTTCATCCGAAACTTCTTCAGAGGCTGAAATGTTAAAAGAAATAAATGAGGATAAGGATACAAGAGAAATTCTAAATGACGGTACAAGAACTCATGAGAATAAGATTTATACGAATCACAAATATTTCTGATATCATTATTGATCATAAACTGAAATATTTAAATGAAATTTGAAAGAAATAAAATATAATTTTAAAACTTATATATTAGTGAGATGATACATTTCACAATAAAATGACATTTTAAATTTCGTTGTATAGCTATATAAAATTAGACACTGACATTTTATTTTATCATCAAAATTTTTTCTTATTAATTTTGAAATTTTATTAAAATTCTATTAATGCCAAATTAGATTAAATAAAAAAATTACTTTTCTAATTTTAAGAACCCAGCAACTAATTATCCGGTTTCTCCATCATATTAAATACAAATCAAAGGATGAAATTTGTAGACTAATTCTACTTCGTTATGAAGTAATGTCGTTCATTTCGATGGCAATATTATTTCAAAACTAATTATGCAACATTTTAAATTGTTTGAAAAATAATTATGTAATTGTTATCAATAGAAATGTATCAGAAAATTGTATGGATTTAATTGGTTAGGGGGCGACCAGTTCAAATTTTTACAGTAATTCATTAACAATTATTAAAAAATTTTTTTCGTTCGTAAATTTGTAATTGGAAGAAAGATAAAATACGTAAAATTAAAATTTTATCATCTTGAATATTCAGTATTTAAAATTATCTACATTTGAATCTCTTAAATGCATTTAAATAATAATGCTTTACACGTGAATAAATTATTACACATGAATAAAAAATATTCCTAAAATAATATTAGAATTGATTCGTAAAAAAATATTTTGTCAACAGTTATTTTTAAAACCGAAAAACATCACTTAAGCTATTAAATTATCTTTGGCTGAATATAACTCGAAATTCTATTATATGATGAAAGTAATTGTGTGTTTCAAAAATTACACAGATTTTACGTGTTTGATCATTTTTAGAAGACTGAAATTCATGGTTTGTCATTTCAGACGCTACAAATACTAGACATAAATTGACATTTACCGAACATTTCTTCCATGAGAGGACATAAGTTTTCTTTTTTTTTTTTAAATATACAATTACAAAATTGTCAAGAAGACTGGCCTTCTAGTCTATAAAAGTTTCAATTTTCTTATTAAATACAAAAATGTTCTTAACATACAGAAAAACAGTTGCGTGA
Organism: Argiope aurantia; assembly: GCA_026543865.1. Taxonomy (NCBI): domain Eukaryota; kingdom Metazoa; phylum Arthropoda; class Arachnida; order Araneae; family Araneidae; genus Argiope; species Argiope aurantia. Next base: position 725 of record JAPMOR010003502.1, on the reverse strand, counting down.
TGTTTTTCTAAAAACAGCAATTACAAGCAATATACTACATTCTCTACAGAATATGATAAGGATATGCATTTCTTGAATAATTTTGCTTATTTCATGTTATGTTCTACAGACAAAAATGAAGATAATATATTTTCTTAGAATTGATGGATCGATAACATTATTCATTGTCTTTATTTTACAATATAAATTTTGATGTTCCATAACTTTAACATTTCATATTATTATTTAGTGTGTTTTTTGTGGCATTTTCACTCTCAAATTTCGCTTGTAGTTTTTCCGATTATGATTATTCATATTTTTGGCACGATTTGTAAGTAAATGTTATGTTCAAATTTTTAATAATAATGGTGGAATGGTAGAATGCTGTGAACTGAAAGCGCAGTTTGCAAGTTTATATCTCATAGCAGACAAGTTGCTTTAAATTTGTTTTGTTATTGATTCACTTCTCATTATTTCTCGTTTGTTCTAGACTGCTCTTATAATTTCTGTATTTTTTAAAATCTGGAAGATACGAGTCATTTCGTCTTGTGACTGAAAACAGATGTCTGGTTTAATTTCCTTCAAAAAAGTCTAGAATAGAGATTAGCGAGCGTTATCAAGTTAACACATGGGTTATTTACAACAATATTTTAATTATTGGCGGAAATGTTACGAGCATGAATAGTTTTGATACTAGCAACTGTAAAAATTTTGTTCATTCTCATAATTCATCCAATATATATATA
>JAPMOR010003501.1:0-13805 GCA_026543865.1 Argiope aurantia | reverse complement strand
TTTCAGATCGAATGACCACCCCGTTCCCCGGACATCACTCCAGTAGGATTACCTGAAATCTGTAGTGTACGCTCTGGCTTTCCGAATCTTCATGTCTTGAAACAGAACATAAGACCAGCTGTTACGATCATCGAAACGAACAGTTGACACGCAGCAGTAGAGGACGTCATACATATTATGCAATATGTTGCACACAGGAAAGGTCAATATATTGAAAATATTGCATGGAATCCAGGGGATCCTATTGTTCAAATTCAGAGGCATATAAAATCAAAAAGAAAGGAAAGCCGATGTCCTGGCATAGGGATGGCGTGTATTCCCCGTGGTCTGGGCGTCCCGGTTAGTCTATGGTTGTTCTTCTTCTGTATTCTATCTGTGAGGTGTATGAATGTGCTCCACTGTAAAAAGGGATAGTGCAAGCGAGTATTATGCATGAAGTAGCTAAGTCGTACTCTTAGCCCTAGTTGGCGCTACTGAAAAAACAAGAGACACTCAATCGGCTTAAATCGCTGACAGATAGCTGTCGGAGAGCTTGTAAGCTGCCATAAGTAACAACAATAAAGAAAGAAAAAAAAACGAATAAGAATAATCGAAATCACATAATTGATTTTTCTTCGAATTATGCAACTTTCCTTTCGTTGATAAAAACAGATACCAAAAGAATACAAAAAAATCGGATATTTTGAAAATGGAATAGTAAGTCAACTGCGAAGTTATTTAAGTTAATATTTCAGGAAACTAAAATGGGCGAAATCTAGACATTTTAAAGTTTTTTGTATTAATTCCAAAAGTAAAAAGAACACCACAATTTGTTGTTGTAAATTGTACGATTCTATACACTAGGATGATTGATTCTACACGCATTAAAATACTGTATGGAAAGGTACAATGTGTTGCTATTATTAAGCCATCACTGGACTTACGGATTAGGGGAATTAGGATAATTAAAATATTGGGGATATTAGGATATTAATACTACATTAGGATTAAATATTAGGAAATTAAAATATTACCCTAGGGGGATTATTCGAAGCAACTGCATTCTCGAAAGATGATGCGCCCTTTTCAGCCTTTGAATTTTGATTCTTCTGACAAAATAATATTGATAATCATCTGACCATCGGTAAGGATATAAATTGTCTGCTGTGTATATTGTTATTTAAATCATATACCTTATTTTACTACTCCTGTATGTATAGGTATTTCGCATATCCCAAACCATTACACAATTCAATAAAACTATTCGAAGATTGTTGTTTAAAAATATCACTTTGGAAAAATTCCCTTATCATTTACATTTTTTTTTATAAATGTAACTGAAATCCAGATTGTTGCAATGCCATGTCTCTGATCTTAGCAACATTCAATTTAAATTTTCATATAAAATGCCATAATATCTGGTTTTGAATTTATGTAATAAAATATATATTACAGTTCCCCACGGAAAAATTTGGGTTCACAGCATTTACTTTGAATTTATTTTATTCTAAGTAAGACACCGTTGACTGTTATCAAATACTCGTAGGCTTTGGCTGAATGCCTGATTTAAGCCCTCTCTCCTACCTTAAAAATGTGGAACATTGTGAGATTAAGAAAAAGCTTTATCTTATTTTAGTACTATTTCTACGAAAATGGAAGTAAGTATTGCTCAAATAAATCATTTAATCGAATTTCTAATTTTTATCATTTTGCAAGACGGGTTAAATATATTTTTTTCCCATCAGTAATTTCAGAACAATTCCTTAAACACCCTTGTGATAGAATCTTCACTTTAAAATACGAGCTTAAGCATATTTTTTACATGCTGGAAGCTCAAGAACAATTCTGACTTTTCTGGAGAAATAAAAAAAAAACTTATGTATCCGAACACATTCGGGTATTTTTGATTATATAGAACCTATGATTCCTTCATGGGCATTCCTTATACAAAACATCACTACGAAAGTTACTAAAAGTATTCCCTCGCTGATCTGATTTGATATTTTGGAATTAAGATGAAGGCCAAGTGCTGTTTTTTTCATCTGTTTACAATTACGCTATAAGGTCAAATTAGCTTAGTATGACTTAAGAAAAAGGGGCATCAACTTAATTAGATTAAATTTTTTAAGGCACCACATGTATTTCAATGCATTGTAAATTGAAAAAAAAATGTTTTTGAACATAATTGGTGAAAAGTGAAGCTAAATTCTTCACCTAAATCGTAAGATGTACATTTTTATTTATTCTAATAATAATTTCACTGCCCAACTTTCAGAGAATACTTACAATAAAAGCAAATCCAAAAGGTGTATCTTCCGCTATTAAGGAGTCTAGCATCTTCAATCATTCCCTGGCTGTGTTTTCCATGTATTCTGAAAGTTGGTTGCAGCAAGAAAAGTCCTTCTGTCAAAGGGATCGGCTTTGCTTCTAAGGAAATCCTTTTAGGGCTAATCGAATTTCGTTTTCTCTCTCTGTTCTGGAATCAAGATTTATTCGACTGCTCACTTCTCGGGCAAGCCGGGGCACAAAAAAAAAAAAAAAAAAAAAAAAAATTCTAAAACATCTCTTTCTTCTAATAAAAGAAAAAAAAATCATTTGCGACCTAAAAAAAAAAAAAAAAAAAAAAAAAAAATCTAAAACATCTCTTTCTTCTAATAATAGAATAAATAGAATAAAAAAATCATTTGCGACCTACATTTGACTCACTTTTCCAATCTGGAATATACAAAGAGCTGCATCATTCTGTGAATGCAGATAATTTAGAATTAAATGGAATTCAAAACTCATTCATTGGCAACATCCATTGTAAAATCCAAGAATGGACTGAAACACAGAATCAAACTCATGAAGAAATTTTCCGATGTTCCATATATTAACAAGAAGTTGTACTGAAATCAGAAATGGACAAATACGCAGTCTTGAAAATTCAGGTTAAACTTGAAAGTTCTAATACAAAATTAATTTCTTAGGGGCTTGAATTGAATCTGCATTTTTTTTTCTTTTTGGTTTCATTTGTAAATCTAATATATTAATCAGTCTCAATGCAAAATGATATTCTGTTACATTGATTGGTTAATAAATATTCAGAATATTTTAAAAATGAAACTGAAATCGAAATTATATTCGTTATTAATAATAAATTATATTGTTACGAATCCGTAATGCTGCTTCCCAGCATAGTTGGTTCCATCATTGGAAAGAATGTTTTACAGTCAACTGAATGGGACAGAGTCTGGGCGTCGTATCGGGAGTCCCAGAGCTTGGCAACAAACTTGGCGACCATTTGGCGACTTGGCGACCAATTTGGCGACTTTGGCGCCGAAACAGATTATACCCGAAATTTCGAGAATTTTCCCGATCCGTCCAGTAGGAACCGAGATACGCCTCGAACGTTCCTGATTGGTTGAGAGGCTTCTAGCCCCGCCTTCTTCAGACCTATAAAAGGGGCTGCAGCTGCCAGAGAAGTCAAGTCCGAAGACGGAGCGGAGGAGTCGTAAGCGACAGAGCGGAGTAGGCGGAAACGACGGTGAGCAGCGACGGAGTCAAGCTCGTGCTTAACTGAGCTGTGCGCTACTGTCTGCAGTAGATTCTGGTTATATGCTGCTGTGTATGCTGTTGTATGCTACAAGTCTCGGTTGAAGATAATCATCTTCTGTGCTGTTCTGTGTGTCTTCGTGTAAATAAACGTCGTTGTTTTCATTGTACTTCTGCCTGCTGATTGAGCGTTCTTTACACCTTATCACTTCCACTATCCAAACGAACCCCGGTAGAAAATTTCGTAATAATATGTACGAAATTCTCATAATAGAGGTTCTAAACTCAAGTAGCACTGCATTCGTAGATTTTGAATCTCAAATTAGCTAGGGGTGCATTTCATCATTAAATTCTTCATTTTCTAATATTATCAATTCATTTTAATTTTCATTGTTCGGTTTGAAGAATTTGACTCACCAAATAGTTAATATGTTTCAAAGTGCATGCAGAATGGATACTTGATGGAAATAGGACTCAAATAAAAGGAGTTTTACTAGCATCCCTAGACATCACTAGATTCACTAGACATGCATCCCTTTTGGGGGAGGATACCACGAATACATACATGACAAGTTACCTCAAAATTGAGTTCTAACTTCGTTTGAGAGTGTAATATTATTGATGTGATCATGCTTGCCACATTTCAATGCCGTCCTGTGGAAGAGTCCATGCCTCGGTGTTTCTGTTTTTGTAACTGAGGGGTTTTTTTTTTTTTTTTTTTTTTTTTTTTTAAATCTTGTTACTATTCACGGCTGTCGGACATTCAGGAACACATTTTGCACTCCATATTATATACATTATTAGGTGAGAACCGAATATTTTCCAAATAATTTCAAACATAATAATTGACAATTGTTTTTCTCCAGTTAATTTAATTAAGACATAATTTTACATACGTAAATATCTATGCTTTTCAAACTGGCTGACAATGTAATAAAATGGAGAATAATTTAATATTTGATAAATAAAATTTATGATCAAAAACAAATTTTTCGATTGCTGCATGAATTCATGTGATTTTCTTGTGTACGTATGATTTACTTTTCTATTATTTAACTTATGATCTTGAGAAAAACTGCAAAAAAGCTTCTCTTTTTAAGGGCGTTTGATAAAGTTACAGAAAAACAGCTCTTTATTTGTTTTTTAAAAGAATTATTTAAAAATTTGCCATTATCTTCAGTTGTTCATAGATTAGTTGTGTTTGCTAATTCACCATCAAACAACCCATCCTAGAAGAGGGGCTAGCAGAAAAAAGAAAGCAAATCTATTGAATAAATAATTAGAGCAGAGTCAGAATAGTTCAGTATTCAGAACGAAATCACGTTCCTTTACTAGCATAAAAGATTTACTAGCATGTTAAAAAAATACTTTATCAACATCTATACAGATGAAAGGGAAATTTAAATAAACAATGAAAAAAAAAATCCTTTACACGCTTTCAGCGTCGGAATGCATTTTATTTTTTCGTAAAGAGAGCAATATATTTTGAGTTATTTCGTCCTTCCATTAAACTCTATGAAAAAAAATTATCTTATCTCTTTTCTTATACTTTACTGTGAGCTTTAACAGTATGAAGTTTTCCTTGAAATACCTTCCCTTTTTTTATACCAAATTCAATGTTTACCATTGAAAACACACCGCAAGTAGCGCCCCCTCGTTGGAATTTCCTAGAATTTCTTTGCCAAATTCTTTTATCTCGGGTTGAAGAGCATTTGAGTTAGGGCGAAATACACACTTTGGATGCGATCAGTATTCCACACTTCTTCCCGGGCTTCTAAGTGAGCTCATTGCATTTGCTTTTGTTGCCACAAAAGAAAAGAAAAGGAAGAAAATGCTGCTTCCTCTTTGGTGATTGGCCTTCCGGCGCTTCCACACTTCCACCTCCCTCCTTGTCTGCTCCTACACCCTCTGTGTTGATTTTCGCCCCCGAAGCTTCCCTTTCTTCTTGTGACTAACACCTTTATTCGACGGAATGCATTATCCCATGGAATTTGGTAGAGGAATGTCTCTTGTTCTGAATCACGATGAGGGACAATTGAGGTAAAAGCAGAAAGACCTCCTGAATGAAATTTTCGAGAATCGAAACTCGATTATGATGATATACATTGTTACGGAACTATTCTCCCGGAGTTCCAGGATAATTGTTAACGCTTTTAAGAAAGCTTTGAAACTTTGAGAACTGTTTGCGGGCTAGAAACGTAACGGAGAGCTTTTGAAGAATTTATCTCATTTCAATATGCGTTTCGAATTGAAACAATGTATTCATCCATCCGTAAAGAGAAAAAATAAATTAAATAATTAAATGCTGCTTTAAAATATCAGACTCCTCAGACTCCTCAGATACTTATTACTCAAAGAATTAAGGATCTGAAACACTATTCTTACGAGAAATATACTGAAATATTGATTTGTAATACTTGAAGAAGAGCTGACTGAATCTGATGTTGAAAATCACCGAATTTAATTCAGATTTTTACAGTTGAAAGGTTAGAAATTATTTCTGAAGAACTTCTTGTATATTACAAAATGTGTGTGGATCAAAGGTTTTTTTGATTACCAACTACAAAATCATTTAATTGTGTTGTTTGTGTAGATTTAACGCAAAGCGGATAAGGGAGTACCGATCTGACGATATCATACATTGTTTTTGAGTTTAAACATCTTCGTTGGTTAAACTTTTATTTTTATATTGTTGTGCTATTTAGAAATGTTATGTATGCAGATTGCCTTAAAAATGGCTGATAAAATTCATCATTTTTCTTAAGTTCATCTTATTTTCTGCTTTATAACTATGCAATAACTGGCACCCTCTTTTACATTTCACCCAGGTGTTATTTAGTTATGGTAATAACTCGTTCGAAAAAACGCTCAGATTGTTTTGGGGTGGACCTTGTAATTTTGAATATCTGAAAAATGGCGAGGGCGACATCTGAGTTAATACATCGCCTTTCCAAACTCCGTGGCACACAGAGAAGAGTCGAAATCTCCCCTTTCTTTTCAAAGCCCACATTTAAAAGCCAAAAAAAAAATTTGGGAAATTGTAAGTGATTGCAGATTTCTACTTCAGCAGGAATCTAAGGAATTCTCTCATCTGACTTATAATGAAATTTTCTTTTCATAATATATAACCCATTTTCAATAATTCTCCTGCTTGCGCATAGGTATGCGAATGCGCGTTTTTTGTTTAAAACAACTGGAAATCTGGATAACTTTTTTAATGATTTCTATAAAAATTATACTTATTGAAGGTTTTTAGTTTGATATATTAATCTATATTCTTTAAGATAACATTTCAAGTTAAATTGAAAGTGCAAACATTTTTTATAGTTTGAAAAGATTATACTTAGTACTATGCTCCAGAGAGATGTGTTATAAAAAGAGACTAATACTTAATGCTCGAACTATACAGAAAAGAAAGAAACCAAAGCAGCTTCCGTGTATTTGCATTTTCCCGTGTATAAATATGATAAATAATTTCTTCAAGTGATATCCAAATCCCTCAAGACCTTAATATCTATTTTAAAGTATTCAATATTGAACGTTTTGTTTAGTTTTTAGTTTAGTTATATTAACGTCCCATTTGAAGCAACACGAGAGCTATTTTGGGACTGACCTCGTAATTTTGAACCACGGTCAGATGACGAGGACGACACCTGAGCTGGCACCCCCCTCTCCACACTACACAACACCAGCGGGTTCAATATTGAATGAAATGCAGAAAAAAACATTTCTCTTTTCACAAAAAGAACATTTCCGAACATTACAGATTTCTTTTGCTGCGCAAGAATTGGCATTTTTACAAATTAAAGTTGTTTCATTCAATTTGTAGGTATGTCTGAATAAAAATACCAGTTCTCTTCTCTGTCTAAGTGTAGTAGCAAAAGGAAATTTATTCTGCTATTTGTGAAGGGAAATAAGTACGAACTAGAAACCAATACCTCCTTAGCCTGCAGAAATGGTAGAAAGTGGATTTGAAACGCTTTTTTTTTGCTGCAAGAATTTATTAATAAGTCTGAAGGTTAAATATATAGATACATAAAAAATTAAAGTTTTGGAAATAAATACGGAAACTACATCCCTGTCTGTGTATTTATTTTAACTTAAAATTTCAAGATTCTTTCATTGTTCAGCCGCAATAGATCAAATTTTCCTAAAACAAAATAAAAAAAATGCAAAAAAAAAAAAAAGATCGAAATATTTATCTTGAAGTTTTGCTTTTAATTGAAATTACTGAGTTCAAGTTAATTTTTGGTTTATATTCATTTAGAACACATTGATAATCTGTTTTATAATCTTGAAAGCGAATAATTAATTTATTCAAAATTGGGCTATGTTATTATACTTTCCAGCAAGAATTAATTGAAATTATCAGATCTAAGCTTAAATACTCTCAAAATATAAAATTATTACATCCGACTACAGAAATGTTTGTCAGTTATATTAAAAAAATATTTTTAATAAAATTTAGCTAAGCAAATTTTAATAAAAATGCTAATCAGTTTTATTAAGCTTGAATCATAAATAGTCTTTAGTGCAATACATTATTAATTTTATTGTTACTGAAATTTTATTTAAAATTCTGTTTTAAGATGTATAAATTTACAAAGTCAAAAATGTTATACGAAAATTTCAATAATCCTTCATTTCTTTCAATTAATTGTTAATAGCTTATAATAAGCACGAAGGGACTTTGCTGATACATGCCTAAAACGAGAATTGTATAATGTTTGATAAACATGTTTTTTATATTGAAGGATTTCTAGATATTAATTAGTTGTAAGTCATATAAACATTCATTACAGGTTGAATTTTCAATATTAGGAATTCATGCTTCTTTGTTTAAAAATAAAATTTGTATTATACAAAACATTATCTATCACTATTTCAATGCTTAAAACATAAAACGTAATCTATAAAATTTAAAATTTTAGTTAAATACCTTTTAAATGGCAGTTGAAGTAAGTAATAAAATTATTTTCTATAAAATTTCTAAAACAATTTCTTTTTACACTTTAAAATCGAAGAATTCACGTTTAATTTAACCTTTTCATCTATCAGAAAGCTTTTCAAATGTTCCTGGAACTATTTTTTTTTATAATTTGAAATGAGCATTTGTGTCATTAGAAGCAATATCATGGAATGCTCAAGATTTAAACGGAAAAAAAGAGAAGGGAATTTATGTGGCAGATTCAGTTTGAAGCTAAATGACTTGTTAAATATCTTCTAATATTAAAGGAAAATGTGTTACCGCTCAGCAGGACAATCGAATTTTTATTAAAAACCTAACTTAAGCCGCCTTAAGTAAATAATACAATCTCAGGTGCTGGAATTTCCTTGATGTACCCATTGGTTGAACTGGGATACTGAAATTCAATGTTTCGTTATTTCGAGTATACTCATGAATTTCAAAACATACAGTTCTATATGCATAAAAAATAGATCCGCTTTTCGAATGTAATTTTTAGTGTAGCCGAATCAAAGTGATATTTAATTTCGCGATATAAAGCCTTCAGTAAAAATTTATTATAATAAATATACATGTAGATTTATTTTTAAAAAAGAAATAAGTAAATAATTAGAAATTAAAAATGTTTTCAAATGATTCACTCACTACTACATGCGTCATTTGAAAACCAGCCTTCATTTCTATTGAATTCTCATGAACTGAATGCAAGATCAATAATTTTTATAAGGTTTTTAAGACGAATTTTTATCAGAATTTTAAAATGTAGATATTTATTATCTTAAATATTTTCTACTTTTTAAATTTAAGTTAATTATACATAATCAAAAATATTGTGAATTCTTGTTGTAAATGGTTTTGCAAATTTTCTACCAAGTGATGTTATGTGCATGGAATAAAAAATGAATTAAATAAGTCAACTGACAAATAATTAAACTCTGTAAATATTAAAATATTATATTATCATTGAGAATACATGACATTTAATAAAAGTGTATAAAAAAGAAAATGATCAGAAGAGAGGCATATTGTGTCCCTATCAACTTGATTCATTTATTAAATAAAGGAACTTTACTAAAGATTATTGCCATTTCATCATTCGGTCGGGTTATTTTTATTTTTATTTTTTTCATTTTTACAAAATGGAAAAAGGTATTAAAATTAAAAATGTGAATCGTATTCGGAAGTAGATATAAATAAATACAATACTTTTATATAATTAACTTCAGCGTGTTCTTTTTATTTAATTCCTTTTCTGTCCTCAGAAAGCGTTTGTTTAAGTCATTCACTGATTCTCTTTTGTTGTGTTCGAAACATTATTGATCATCTTTTGTGCCAAGTAACTTGAGGGAAAATAAACTGAATGATTCCGTTTTATTTAGAAATGAATTTTTATTTAGAAGTTTTATGTGCTGAAATAATAAAAGTTATTTGACTGTCATCGTCTTCAAGTAAAAGATGATTAAAATTTCAGTATGGAATATCGTTTTTCATTTTCATTTTTTTCACGTGCGGTAGAATATAGAAAAAAAAAAGTACTGTAATCATAAAAAAAAGTAGAGTGGGGGGGGGGACGCATTCCAGTTTCAGACCTCTTTGAGTAGGAAAATTATATTTTTGGGACAATGTTTCTTTATCTCTGAGCAAGATAACTCAAAAATACTTTGAACAAGCTGGATCACATTTGATAGGTGTTCCTTACACCTCTCAAATTTCTGTCAAATTTGGAAAGAAATCCATTCAAAGGAAGTTTTATGTCGATTGTCCAATTTCAACAGAATGCGATAGTTACAAAGCGTAAAAAAACAGCACTTCACTAAAATATTTTTAAAATCTGCAACAAACTTTTTTGTAAAATTTCGCCAAAAGAGTTGCAAAAACATAAAAAGGGTGATTTTTTACATGTTTTGGGGCTAATGATTTAGTTATATTAAAGTCCCGTTTTAATGCAACGCTAAGGCTATTTTGAGACGGACTTCGTAATTTTGAACCACGGTCAGACGATGAAGACGACACTTGAGCTGGCCCTCCCCTCTCCAGGCTTCTGAACCACATCAGCGGGAGAACGTTTGGCCCCGATTGATTTCGTATGCATCAGGTCCGCTCACACGACGGTTCCTTTGGTGTAATCTTAAAGGTGTAATCTTTGGGTCTTGATCTTGAAGTCTTCCAGTCCCGAAATCTAATCCACCGAGGCCACTTAAAGACCGATGCAAAATTTAGTTAAGCCTTATGAGTATCAATTTAATGTCTACTTACAACACGAGATATGAAGATAGCCATTTATTTACAAAAAGCAAATATTTATCCCCAACCTTAAAAACAAGCAATAATCAAGTTTTGTGCCAATTTTTAAGTTAGAGGAAACTTCAAAACTGTTTTCAAGAAACAGTTTCGAATAAATGCAAAATAAATGGCTTTTCATATTTTGTCTCCTTTAAAACCTTTTACTAAACAAATCTTATAGACCGCCATTCTGCTTGAGGACGAAACAGTTTTTAATTAATAGAAAGTTTACTATACAATGAATTTTTACGAAGCCTTTTATGAAATCTTACTTATATTTCCTATTACATGTGAATAAAACACCGAAACAAATCTGAAAGGTTTGGATTTTTATTGAGAACAGCAAAATTGGAGTTCAGTTTCATTTATGTAGATTTTTCTTATGAAATGATGAGTTGAAATGCTGTAAATAAAATTAATTTTTTTAGTTTAAATGTGTTATTTCTGTTTTTATCAATTAGAACAGAGAATAATTTCTTGATGCTTGTTTATACCGGATTGCTATTTGAATTTTGATTATTAATGGAATTAATTTTTAGTTTATAGTTGTAGAGCTATTATTCGCAAACAAATATCTTGAGTATTTTTCTTTTTATCTTGAACTTTCAAATAATTATTGAGTGCAAGTTGATAAAATCTGTAATAATGTTCTTTTATGCAGTTAGTCTCACAATAAGAAAGAAATATCAATATGTATTAATGCTGCATGCTAAACTTTACGATGATATATAGTTCAACGACAACAATGAAAGTTCTAGGAAATACAAGAATCATAACGATATCACATTTATGAGCCCAGATCCGTTGACCCTTCTGGAAGATATGGTTTTCTTCCGCGTATACTCTATAATTTCAACTTTTGGTTAAGCGTAAAGTCGAATGAATTCTCCCTTTACAATGTTGATCGCAAAGCGAACTCTCTGTTCCCTCTGAACTTTTTTCTTTTTAACGTCTGCTGCTTGTTTGTTGTTGATTTCTGCACATTCCATTTTTGTATATGGAATGTGCAGAAATCAGCAGAATGTGGTGTGTCGAATGTGCAGAAATCATATATATTTCTGTTGTGTTTTGCTATTTGTGTCGCATTTCTTCTTGTGGAATAAAGCATCATAAGCTTGCAGTGTTTACCCACCAAATAATATAATTTTATATAATATTATATAATTACTATTACATAATTATATAATTATGTAATTATATAGATATTCAACTAGAAAATTTTATATTATATTATTTTGAATTTTTTTCAGTAAGCACAATGGTAAAGGATTTTCTAACTGGCAGAGTAAATTGGATTCTCTCACTACTTGAACTTTTATAAAATCTGCATAGCAAAATTTAAATATTACTGAAACTAAACCTATCTTATGAGTATAAGAAAAAAAATTGTAAAATCAAATATTTTTCTAGTTTTTTGTTTTTGTTTTAGAGAATGGATTCCACTTAATACTAGGTCAGTGTACAAGTTTATTCATTCTTGTTAATGTTTCTTTCCTTTTTAAACCTTTGTATAAAGTGTTTGTGTTGCAAAATATTAATTAATTAATATTTTTTTCTCTTTTCTTTAATTTTTTTTATTTCTTTCTTATTATTTTTTCTATGTATTTCATGTTTTCTAAATTTAAACGAAAATTTTATTGTTAACTAATTATTTCTGTATCATGCCATTATTGGGTAATATTATGTAAGATCTACTGCTTATGTCATTCAAATCTCCTGCATGTTTTCCTTTCATGCTTTTCCTTTTTCCTTGTTTTCCTTGCCTTTTCTTTGGTTGTCTTTAACTGTCTTTACACTCAGCATATAGGCTTATTTTTGAAATTTTTGAATGACAAGTCATTTGACAATCGTCTGTATACTGTTTTTAATATTTTAATTATGGACTTTTTTTACCGGTGTAGCTCCACTTTTGGTACGCATTAATTCATTATCTGATTTCTTAGACTTAATATGATACATTTATTACATACGTTAATACAACTAGATTTATTAATACTTCGAAAAAAGTTGAAAGGATCTATAGAAATTATTTCTTATTTTTTCCCATCTCGATTTTACTCGAAAATCAGGCGAATTCTAATGCGTAGCAAATGGCAGGTTTTGTGCCACTTGCATATTTCAATTCAATCCAAGACTGTATGCTTGTAAGATGCAGTTTACACAAAACTGTATTTAATTTTTCATCTTTAAATGAAATAAATAACAGTCAATAATAATTAATCATGAAAATATATTCCTTTTATTTTTAATGAAATAAAAAGGTCGAAATTAATTAAAGAATATATTAAAGGAATTAATTAAAAAATATATTTTTCTCTACCTTTCAATAGCTATGTAAATAACCTGAAAACTATAAAACGGAAGTAAATGATTAAAAAATCCTTTTCTTTTCAACTCAAGATAAATGACACAGACGTTTTCCTTTACTTTTTCTTTTCTTTTTTTTTTGAGCTGAAATACAGTTCTTGTGATAATCTAAAACAAAGTGAACTGCTTTTTCCTTTTACATTCTTTTTTTTTTTTAATCTTCTGGAATGCTTAACTAAAGTCATTTGAAAAAAAAAAGGTAGTTTCTTAAATTTCGTACCAAATCTAAGATTAAAAATAATTTTATGAATTATAAATGCTCAAGATCTGAACGATTAAGAGAAAGAGGGGCAATTTTTTTTATCAGTTTCGACCAAGGGTAAAAGGTTTGTTAAATATTAAAGAAAAAGAGTTATTTGCCTTACTAAAAGAACTTACTTCATTCTTTCGAGCATTTTTTCTCTCATAAAATGGATTTCAAATTCCGGATTCTAACAATTTGAAACATTGCAAGGCTTCCGTTTTTCTTGAAGTTTTAATGAAACATAAGACTGTTATCTGTTTAAACGGGGTCTTTTCTTCTTACCATGAATAGATATTTTATTCTTAAGAAAAAATTCGAAAATCCTCTTTTGTTGTATTTAGTGCATTACTGATCGTATTTTGAAACTACTAAAAGGTAATGATTTGTTCTGGTTTTATTTAACTATTTCTTATAGAAACTAATTACTTTGTA
>JAPMOR010003498.1:24438-47748 GCA_026543865.1 Argiope aurantia | reverse complement strand
ACCATGGTAAGCGCCGAGGCTGGGGTGTGCCAGAGCCGGTGGCTGCCCTCCCTAGTTGGGCTCCGTGGTGGGCGGTGCCGTCGAGCCCGAATACTTCTAAATATCGCATGGGTCTTTCTAATAATCAACACAGTAATGCATTTTTGAAATTTTTCATAGTTTATTCTGAAAACAATGACTTAAAGAACATTTCTCCCATTTTAATTCATAAAAGTATCTCTTCCCTTATCGGAGAGGTAAAATCAATTAAAAAACTAAACAGTGGAAAACTTTTAATAGAAGTCATGAATTTTAAACAATCTGAAAATATATTGAAACTAGGAAAAATAGGGAACATAGATGTCAAAGTTGCTCCACATCGTACACTCAATCATTCCAGAGGCGTTATTTCCGAAAGCGAATTTCAAAAAGATTTGGAAGAAGATATACTAGAATGCCTGAAAAGCCAAAAAGTCATAGCAGTCCGCCGAATTACAATCAAACGAAATGGTCTGAACCTCCCAACAAAACATCTCATTCTGACATTTGACACTCCTGTATTGCCAAAATCCGTTAAAATAGCTTATATAAACTGCCCGGTTAAACACTTTATACCTAATCCCCTGCGCTGCTTTAAATGTCAAAAGTTTGGCCACACAATAACGGCTTGTCGAGGAAAACAAATTTGTGCTCGGTGCTCTCTTCCAGATCACGAAAGCAACACCTGCAATTCTACAGAAACAAAATGCCATAACTGCGATGGTGATCATCCATCGTATTCCAGATCATGCCCACATTATAAATTAGAAAAGGAAATCTTGACAGTTAAAATAACAAAAAATCTCTCTTTCCCAGATGCTCGAAAAATAGTCGCCGACAGAACACCAAAACCAAACCTCTCTTATGCATCTGCACTAAATCCATCAGTCTCCCCATCACAACAAACAACCTCTGCCACAAATAATCTCACATCAACTACAGCAGCAAATGATGAATTAATAACAATTAAAAAAAGTGACTGGCTCGAACTTCTTGCAATTAAAAAGTCTTGGGAGAATGCTTCATCGTCCCCCGCCGTATTACAGGCAGCTCTCAATTCAACTCCTGTACCAGACATTCAACCAAACCCACCTTATCGCACCACTAGCACGGATGAACAGGCAAATGCGTCTGCAATTCCTACAAATAATTTATTAAATACGATATCAAATAAGTCTCCAAATAATAATATATCCTTGTCAACAAAAAACAATTCCTCCCCTGTAATGACTAATACAAAAAGTGCCCGGGAAAATAAAAAAATGATGAAGTCAAATGATAAAGAGAAAAGGAAAGAATCGAAATCTAGCAAACGTGTTCGCCTACTGCCCAATAAAACTGATCAAAATATATTAATTACTTCTGCAAATCGATCACCTACCCGACAAGATTTTTTAAAAGATTCTCGAAAGAAAAATCTTAATGATGATGGTGAAGATAGTGATTCACTTTTCAAAGTTCATCCATCTGAAGATGACATGTCCACCAGTGAGGCTGATGATTTCTCGCTCCCTTCATAGTTTTCTGCTTCAGACAGTCTCTCCTTTTTCTGTTTTTTTGTTTGTAATTAATGGCGGCATTTATTTCCTGGAACTGCAGAGGGTTTATGAACAAGTCTTCAGAACTTAGAGACCTCATTTATAAATATCAGCCAACTTGTATTGCACTACAAGAGACCTATCTTAAAACAGATAAAAATAATATTCCTAATTACCAAATTTTTAGTAAGCACCATATACAAAATAGAGCATCTGGTGGCGTTGCAATTCTTACAGCGAGTAATATCCCATCTATACCTTTGATTCTGAACACTAATCTTCAAGCAGTGGCAATCCGCGTTCAAATGCAATCTTTAATCACCATTTGCAGTCTCTACTTGCCTCCCAACGAAACAGTTAATCAAACAGATCTGAATAACTTAATTTCCCAACTGCCTTCTCCGTTCATTATTTTGGGAGACATGAACGGTCATAACACTTTATGGGGTAGCTGTAATTCAAACACACGAGGTCAAAAAATCGAACAACTGCTTGTTGATCATAATTTATGCCTTTTAAATACAGATGAAAAAACACATTTTCACTTACCAACGCGAACATTCCATTCAATTGATCTGGCAATTTGTTCTCCAGCACTCCTGCCTTTTCTAAATTTAACGGTTGACAATGATCTATATAATAGTGACCACTTTCCTTTAATTTTAACAGATAATAGACACAGTATCATTGGTTCTTATCATCCTCCTAAATATGTTTTAAATGCAGCAGACTGGCAGAAGTTCACCTCTCTGGCTAATATTAATTCTCATATAATTAAATCTTCAACTATTGAGGAAGCATTAAAACATATTGTCAACACTATAATCGACTCGGCAGACAATTCTATCCCAAAAACCTCTGGCATTCGAAGAAAACAAAACAAGCCCTGGTGGAATGCCGATTGCCAACAGGCATACAAAAAACAGAAAAAGGCCTGGAGTATTTTTCGAAGATATCCCACCACACAAAATTTTATCTATTTTAAAAAGACCAGAGCAGAATCCAGAAAAATTCAACGACGCAGTCGAAGAATTTCTTGGCGAAACTTTGTCTCGAATATCACCTCTAAAATATCCAGCCATTCTCTGTGGAATAAAGTAAAAAGAGCTTCAGGTGTTGCTCCCACTAACGCCGTTTCTATTTTAGTACATAAAGGAAATACAATTTCATCCTTAAAAGATATTGCAAATTGCATTGCTTCAACTTTCGCGTATACTTCTAACAGCCAAAATTACCCTCCTCAAATTTTGAGTTACAAAAAGAATGCAGAAAAACAAGCGTTAAATTTTAATTCTCGGACTACGTTGCCCTACAACTGCGATCTAACGTTTCTGGAATTGCAATCATGTTTGTCTAGTGTCCATAACTCTTCTCCAGGACCGGACAATATTAGCTACTCCATGATCAAACATTTAACAGTCGAGTCTCAAAAAGCTTTATTACTTTTCTACAATCGTATCTGGAGCGAACACTACTTTCCTACTAGTTGGCAAAACGCAATAATAATTCCTTTGTTGAAACCAGGAAAAGATCCTCAAAATCCGTCAAACTATCGTCCCATTGCTTTGACCTGTTGCCTCTGTAAATTACTTGAGCGTATGATTAATCGCAGACTAATTTATTACCTGGAAAACAATAACGTTCTTCATCCATCTCAGAGTGGATTTCGGAGGGGTCGTAGCACCACCGATAATCTTTTGACTCTCGAAACAGACATCCGCCTCGCATTTTTACAAAGAAAGCATTTGGTTGCCATATTTTTCGATATCGAAAAGGCATATGATCGGACCTGGCGATACGGGATTTTGAAAGATTTGCATGACCATGGACTAAGAGGAAACCTACCTATTTTTATAAGGAATTTTTTGAAACTCAGGAAATTTCAAGTTAAAGTGCAGTCCGAATTTTCAGACTTCTTCATCCAAGAAGAAGGGGTTCCTCAAGGCAGCGTTTTAAGTGTAACGCTTTTTATTTTAAAAATCAATAGTATTTTAAGACAACTATCGCCTTCTGTGAAGGGCCATTTATACGTTGACGACCTCTACATTTCATGTATGGGGATAAATATGAATTTTATACAACGACAAATGCAGATTGCAGTTAATAGTATCACACAATGGTGCAATAATAATGGTTTTAACATTTCTACATCAAAAACTGCGGGTGTTCACTTTTGCCGTAAAAGAAATTTACACTCAAACCCAGAAATCAAATTAAATGAGGAAATCATTCCATTTTTAGACGAGATCCGGTTCTTAGGTATAATCTTTGACAAAAAGCTAACCTTTCTCCCTCATGTAAAATTATTACGGAAAAAATGCGAAAAATCTTTGAATATCTTAAAAGTCTTGTCATCTACAGCTTGGTCGAGCAGATAGAGATTCTTTGATTAAAATATATAAAGCCACGGTGCTCTCTAAGTTGGATTACGGCAACGAAATTTATGGATCCGCCAGAAAAAGTGTTTTAAAAAAACTGGGCCCTGTTCATCACACAGCACTCAGACTTTGTTCCGGTGCTTTTAGGACATCCCCTGTGAAAAGCCTTTATATCGAATGTTACGAACCTTCTCTTGATGTAAGAAGACAAATGCTGTCTTTGAATTATTATTTTAGAATTCAGTCAAACATAAATCACCCATTTTATGATTTTAAACTTCGCCCTTACTTAGTTAGACTGCAACAAGCTAGAAAGTCGTCCACACCAGTGTTTTTTACAAGAGTCCAAAACTTCCTTTCAGAAAATCTACTTAACCTACACGTTACTCCACAGATGGTAATTGGCTTTCCACCTTGGAAAAATCTTAATATGCAATTTTTAAACCCATTCAGCACTTTTAACAAATCTGAGACAACAGAAGATATTTATCAGCAAATTTTCCTTGAACACAGACAGCAATACAAAGACTTTCTTCCAATTTATACCGATGGGTCAAAATCATCTAAGAATGTCTCTTTTGCCGTTGTCTTACCAGATAAAGTCATTTCTTTTACACTTCATTCATTTTGTTCAATTTTTACGGCAGAAATAACTGCGGTTTTATATGCATTGGAAGAAATTTCTGAGAGACCGGGGAAAAAGTTTATTATTTATACCGACTCTCTAAGTGTGTTACAATCGCTAAAATCATTTTATCTTCATCGTCATAATCATCCTTTGGTTTTCAAAATTCTAGATATTTTTAACAAACTGATTTCTCGGGATTTTATTATTTTATTCTGTTGGGTACCCTCTCATGTAGGAATTCTGGGCAATGAGGAGGCGGACAAGGCTGCTAAAATGGCAAGTATTCCAGCAGTCGCATCTATTCCTGTAAGCGACTTATATAAGCACACAAAAACACTTCTTTATTCCAAATGGCAATCTCAGTGGGACCTTGAAACTAACAATAAACTACATGCTATTAAACCTCATGTACAACCGTGGTCTTCATTACCTAATCGAAAAGCAGACACATTATTAACCCGTTTACGTATTGGACATACGAGATTCACCCATCTCCACTTGTTACTAGGTGAACAACCCCCTCTATGTTCCCAATGTGACTGTCAAATATCTGTCCAACATATATTGTCAGAATGTCCAAATTTCAATGCTAAACGTTTGCACTTCTTCCAAAATACGAACACTCCATTACCTTTCTTACTTGGTAAGACGCCACATGTTCAAATTTTTGCATTTTTAAAATCAATAGGTTTTTATCCACATATTTAAGTTTTCTACATCTTTCTCAAAAGTTTTCACATTGTTTTTATAGCTGAAATTTTAAATTTTAATCATGAAAAATACAGTTTGGCGCAGCATGGCCAATATCATGGCTCTTGTGCCATTAAAATCCAGAAAATCCAGAAAATCCAAATCTATCCAGTTGTAAATTTTTCTATTGAAAGACTGTTTTACAGTATCAGTGTATGTTTTTGAAATGAACTAATGCTCAACAGGACATAAATAATATTTATTTATATGTTAATTTAAGTACAAGACTATTCATGAAACAACTAACAGAATATGAAACAGAGCCAGATAAAGTTTGTCTATTACGAAAAGACAATTTACGGTCTTCATCAAAGTGACCGTCAATGGTTTTTGATAGTTGTAAAATACCTTAATTAAGTTAAAATTTAAAAAGTTAGATTGTTGTAATTGTCCATATAGATTTAAAGATAATGCAATTCTATTGTTTTATGCTGATGACACAATCATTTTTGGGAAAGAGATTCAAATTGTAAATTATGTATTAAATTTTCTGCAAAATAATTTTAATCTAAAAGTTTTGGGTGGAACTTTTTGGGATAGACTTCCAGGAAAAACGTAACAATTTGTTTATATATCAAAGGTCTTATATAGACAGACTTTAAAAGGCTTATGAAAAATATAAATTTTTAGTTTGTTCCATACCCATACCATAAGATCAAATTCTTTCTAGACTTGATTCTTCTAGTATTAGTAAAGAAGTAATAGATTTTCCATATACAAATTTGATAGGCATTTTAACATTTATTGTTCTTCGAATCAGGCCAGATATCATGCACCCAATAAATCTCTTGTCTCAGATTTAATCCAACCCAGGTATAAAACACTGGAATTGTTTGTTGAGAATATTTGATTACATAAAATATACACAAGATTACTTGTAGGAATTTCCAAAAATTAAATGTTTAAAATTGAAATATTTTTTAGATTTGAACTTTGAAACAAATTGAGATAATAGAGTATCAACATTTAGAGTATACTTTTATAACTTTCATTTACGTAATCCCTATCTCAAGGCAAACTTTTAAACAAAAATCAGTTAGTCTATGTTCTATGGAAGTCGAGTAACTAAATCTAATAGAACTGTGCTCTAACAGAAGTGGCAAAAGAAATTATATGGTTAAAGAACCTATTGAATAATGAAAGTAAAAATTTGAAAATAAACAAAAATATAAGGTTTTGTGATAATCAAACCACCATACATTTCTTAAAGTCGCCTGTGGAAAGCTATAGGACAAAACATATTGACGTCCGTTACCATTTTTTGAGAAATTTAATTCATGGCAATGTAAGATTCAATATGTTAACACAACAACTAATTTAGCAGATAGACTTACTAAACCTATGGCTAAGGATAAGTTGCTAACATTTTGTAGAAAAATCTTTTCTACTTAAGATAGTTTTTTTTTCTTGTCTTTTCAAAAGCAAAGATGTAATTTTTGTAAAGTACTTTTTGTTCGCAAATAAGTAACATAAAGATTGCATAAATGTTGATTTGCAAGGAAAGATAAAAGAAAAAAAGGACGATTGTTGGATATTTTGAAAAATTTCAAACTAAACTTGATTTAAGATCCGTGGGCATACTGTCTCTGTTTTTAAAATTTTCGAAGCCATGATCTCAAATGATTCGAACCCGATCTGCATGTGTTGCATACTGCAACTAGCAATAATTCAGACGAATGGTGCTTTTTTATAAAAGTTGAAGTTGTGAAAGCGTGAAACGCGTACGAGATCGGGGTTTGTTTTGCAGTAACAAAATATGTTAGAATAGTATGCATGCTTATTGTTTTTCTTTACTTTTCTTTCAAATTGGATTACGTTTTATTTTATTGTTAATAAATCGTTTTAAAGAAAAACCTGATCTCTTATTTGAGTCACCTATACGACAGTTCATTGTGAACTAATTCTGCTAAAAGTTGTCTTTACAACAGTTTCATTAGCTTATTAAAAGAAAGCATAAGTCTTTAATAATTACAATTAAACTCAAATGATTAAATATGCTATTTACAAAATATATTAAAAAAACAGTTTTTATAATTTTAGCGTTATTTCAAAAAAAAAAAAATCAAAGCACTATTTTAACAAATTTCTACAGTCTAAGTGTTAAAAATTTTACACTAACGAGCATTTTTTTTATCGCTAATAATTTATTCAGGGAAGCCAGAAGCTCAGAAGTAATATTATTTTCAATTTTTGAATTAAAATTTCAAATAGTTTTTTTTCAGAATTGAAACATTGAATTTATTTAGTGGAGATTTTGGTGAGATACCGAATTCAACACCTTATGAATTTATTTGTTGTAAAACATTGGTTATAGAGTAAATGAAAAAAAGTGTCTGTCACTTCGGTTTTTCTTCTTAAAGATATTATTGAAATTTTTAAAAAAGCAAAATATACCTTTAACATCAATATTTCCAAATGCAATATAGCTTGTTGGACATCCATCTTTATCATATCCCATGAAATTTAGAGGAACGTATTTTTCAAAAACCTAAATGAATATGAATAATTTAATAAGCATTGATAATTTCAACAACTTTGAAAAATGAAAGAAAACACATATTGGTAAAGCGTTGTTATTATTATAGGAAAATTTAATGTTAGTATTTAGTAATTCCTTTTTATAAAAATTTAAAACTATTTCCAAAAGAAAACAATTTTATTTGAAATGGAGATTTGATTATCACTTCTTTCAAAATCAGTTTTTCTATTTTAAGATATGAAAATGTCAATAAAAGACTCTTTCAAGGAAATTAATGATAATTACCCTAGAATGTTTATGAACTTGCATTGTTACATCATTTTCGTATATTAAAAAATTTTTTTTTTTGGAAAAAGAATTCGTTTTTTATATGCTTACTTATAACTTAATGTAGGAACAATCAAGTAATGCTAATAAATATTATAGGTGGCCATTATTTGTTGAGAATCAATGATAATATGCTTCTTACTAGAAGAAAGGCAATGATGAAACAAATGTTATAAATAACAAATGAAATAATATAAATGTGTTCAATTATCCTAATTTACCAATTTTAAAGTTCTAACAGAGCTGTTATTAATTTTTTCGTTTATTTTAAAATCTATGAATCAGTAAATATTCATTTTAATATGGTTATGTTAGGGGTTGGAAAGCAATTTGTAAATTGCAACATACTGCTCGATGCAAAAATGATACAAATTGCTCAACACGTCTGACCAATATACTTAGAATTTAAATATAGGAAAATATTTATTGGTTGGATGTTAGTTGCACATTATAATGAGGTTTTTGAAATTTGTATAATTTTTTTTAATTCAAAAATAACTTATATTTTAGTGTTAATCCTGATCAACAACTGAGTATATTTTAGCATAGATGCCAGAAATACGCACCTTTAATCCTTTAAAGTGCTATTTTTTTTCTAATAATGCTATATTATATTATTTTGGAGATCAAGATTAATGATCTATTAAACTTTTTATATAAATTTGATTTATTAATTGATTTTTTTAATTAGCAATTTACGAAATTTCATTATAATGTAAAATATAAAATTAAATCATCTAGAATTTTGTTTCGTAAAAAACATTGACGAGAACATAAAACCACATCCATTATTGCACACAAAAACTGATTAATTTAGTCGCAAGTATACATCCAAGGTCTTAAAAGGGATAAAATGCAAAATAAAACTATTATCGTTGTAGTAAATTTATTTAATTTAAATACAATTATAAATATATTTTAGGAATATTATTTTATAATAATACTTTATTTTTAATTAAATTCGCTTGACGATATTATTTACTATATGCTGTAATTATTTTGCAGTTAAAATAAACTTTTTTACATAAGTTCAAATGCAGATAGAACATAATGTATGGTTATATTTAAAACTCAGTCACCAATAATTTATGCAGAATAATTCAATTATGTGTAAATTCCTTACAGCATGTTGACGATAAATTGTTGTAAGGGGCTACAAGAATTTCATTAATTTACTTGCTACCGATTTTTTTATGTTCATAAATGAACGAAACTATTTCAAATGTATTTTCTTATGCCGCCAAATATTTCGAACAAAGATGAATTGCTGATTAAAGTATGAAAATTTAAAGTAAACAGTTATTATCAATTATTAAAATATATCATTATTTTTCAGCAATGATTGTTATTTTATCAATCATTGCTGAAAAATAATGATAACTTTGTATCGTACAGAATTTAATATCGCTTTGTTAGTAATCTATTGTGATGAGCTACAGTTTCTTCAATATATATATACAGAACTATTGACAGTATCAGTATTCAACAGTTCAAGAAAAGAGTTCATAAAGTTATTATTCATTCATTATTTTATTACTATGCCCAACCGATGGCTATAAAAATCAATCAAGGTCTTTATTACGTTATACTTTAGAATTTTAGATTGCATGTATCTCCCTAAACTCATTTAAGGAAATTAGGCATAATGTAATGCCACAATGTTTTACCCACTTCAAAAAAAAATTACAGCATGTCAATATATTCTTACCTCTGGGGTTTCGAACTCTTTTATTATATTTTCAACATTGGAATACTTCCTCCATTGCAGATGCTGTAAAAT
The DNA here is from genome assembly GCA_026543865.1 of Argiope aurantia. Classification (NCBI taxonomy): domain Eukaryota; kingdom Metazoa; phylum Arthropoda; class Arachnida; order Araneae; family Araneidae; genus Argiope; species Argiope aurantia. The sequence continues at coordinate 37,850 of JAPMOR010003498.1, read as the reverse complement.
AAAATTTCGTATACTTTAAAAAGTATTTCTTCCATGAAACTAAAGAGAGCTTTAAAAAAATTTAAGCATCTTGAAAAAGAAATGTGATTAACATCGGGGATGAACAAATGGATTTATGCTATAAATAATTAATTGCTAAAATTATTTAGTTAAAATTTAAATACAAAAAATAAAATATTTATTTTTTCACTTACTTTCTTTAATGAGCTTTTATACTCTTTAATATAATATTCTTTTATATTAATTGCTTGTCAAAACAATACAGATTGTTATCAGTCAATATCAATTGTTTTCAAGAAAATCTAATCAGATATCAATTCAAGATATCACCTTTCAAGATATAAATTGTTATCAATTGTTTTCAAGAAAAAACAATACAGATTGCTAAAATCCATTAATAATTTGAACCTTATGTGTTTAATTCAATCCATTGCTAATAGATAATGAAATTCTTTGATATAGAAAAAAAAAACGTTTTCTACTTCAGCTAAGATAATAATAATTAATATTATGTGTTAAAAAACCTTTATAAATTTCATTTCAAAAAATATGCAGTAGTTTCAAAAATAATGAAATAAATAAAGTTTTAACTTTTCTTCTAACATTAAAATTAGTTTTTTTCCTATGAACCTTTAAATTTAATGAACAATAGAAAATGCGATATTAATTAAATTATAGGATAAATTTTACTTCATTTCCGCCTGAGTTTTTTCTTAAAAAAAATACTTTTCTTCCTTATGATAAAGTATGGCCAACTCAATTTTTTGAGAAAAGTATGAATAGTCAACATTTAAATTTTTAAAATTTATAATTAAGTAAAACAAAAACGACATTTAACAAGAAAATAATAATGAAAATAATAAAATTAATGCAATAATCATGACATTCCTCTTTTCAATATTTAGAAATAATATGAGCATCAAAAAACTTAACTTTGTACATTTCAAAAACATGAAAATTTTTAGAAATTTCGAAAAATTATAAATATTTAAAAAGTTAAAGTTTACTTAATAATCGAAATACATTAAATTTCGAAAAAATAAGCAATATAGATATAATTAAAAGATTAAAAGTTTAAAAAATATATATTCATGTAAATGCATAGAAGTGTTTTTCAAGGACAAGGTTTTAAAGTATTTCATTTTTAAAATTAATTTAAATACTGGTTGCCAATTGTTTAATGATTACATTATTTTTAATTCTAATTTATATTAATTATGCCTTATAATTTGAATTTTTTGCTGGTGCTGATAATGCTTCTTAATAACTGCTTTGAAATTCTTGATATTCTAAAAGTTAAAAGTTTTATCATTTCTGTTAGTTAATAAAGAAACCTGAAATTTGTATTTTCATTGCAAATATGAAAAATTTATAAATGAAATAAACGCACCTTCGTCAGCATGTCTTCTGCAGCATCCAAATTGTAGCCTCGAGCTGTAAGATTTTATTTGAAAATGTAATTTGTCTTTATTAAATAAATCACACTAATACAAAGAAACATAAAAAAAACACATTAAAAAAATCACAGCTTTATGCGTTTCTCTTTTGAGCTGATAATTAGATTCATTACAAAAATAGCAAATATTGTACCTATTATTGAATTGATTGATAATATTATTGATGGGTTATCCATGAATTTAATATATGAAGAATTCAAATAGCAATATAATTTAAGTAAGAATGAATATTTTAAATATAAATAAGAGAATATTTAACCATACAATAAATAAGCGAATAATAATCATACAATTACAATGAATTATCTGTGTGATACAAAGTGTAGACTCAAATAACCTTTTTTTTAGCACAAAAATTATTGGAAACCAACACTTTTCTGATTTAAATATCCTTTTACTAATGCAGTTTAACTTATAGTATGTCTTTTGATACTTTTAATATTTTTACAACCGTTGTAAGCTAAGATAAATAATTGTAATTGTCTTAAATATTCGATGTCAAGATTTTGGTGATTTTCATTGACATTCGCTTTGAAATACATTTTTAATCTGTCTTATTCCTTTCGTTTATATTTAAAAAAATTTAAAAAAGAACTAAAGAAAAAAAAGCGGAAAAGATGGATGGATGAAATTCGTTCTATACTTACTTTTCTAGATTAAATTCTGGAAAGTAAAAAATGTTTATATATGCGTAATTCATTAATATCACTCATATATCTAATTATTTACATAAATAAATATATAAGGTTTTTGTATAAAATTTATTAAAAAGTTGCATATTTATAGAACAAAGTGTTAGTTTTGGATTATTTATAAAATTCTTTATGCCAAATTATATTCTTGCTTAATTGAAATCTAAATAAACTTTTGAATGAATGAAATGAATAAAATTATTTTTGACTACATAACATAAGCAATAATCTTTGGATATAATAAGAAAAAAGACAAACGCAAATTAGTCTTGATATTTTTAATTATATAATCGTAATAAACTTTTATTATCATATTTATCTTCTCAATATCATTACTTAATTCAAAAAGATAAATAAAGAAAATTTGATTGAAATTCTGTTTTGGGTTTTTGCTTGATATATTGCTGTATCCATCAAGACATTTTATTCATTGCATTATTTCAGAAATAAAGAAAATATTATATTCGTGTATTGGTATTTAAAAATAAGTAACTTTTTACCTCTTAAGAAACGAATAAACATATCATCATCAGCATACATTTCTTCACTCATTTTTCCTTTTAATCTCCTCCGAAGCTGAAATGTTGAAAAGATAATTAAAGAGAAATATCTTGTATTCAATAGGCGATAAATTTATTCAAAATATTGTTAATGCATTAATATATATTTGTTTATTCTTGCATAATAATTAGCATTAATAAACAAAGAAATGCTATCGATTTTAATTTTAAAACATCAAACAGGGATCGAGCATTAAGGTCAGGTTTAAAATTAGTTGATGGATTACAAAATAAAAAAGTAACTTGATTTTTTAAAATGAATCTCTGATCAATATCATCTGTAAAAGTATTGAATGAATTTATTTAATAAAAATATTCAGGTAAGTGGATACAACTAATTATATCATATTTTTAATTTGATTTTTTGTCAAAATTTTGTTTTTGTTTAGATTTTTTTATAAACTACATAGATGTATGATTCAGTTTATAACGTGTATAGTCTATTTTAAAATTGGAGGAATAAAGGATTATTGCAAAAGAAGTAAAAAAGTGATAGGTAAAAAAGTAAGTAATAAAGTAAAGAATATGTTGAGATGTTTAATTTTTTAAATGCCGATTTAATTTTATGAGAAAATTTAAGAGAACATAGAGATTTATTGTCTCATACTGTTTTATTAATAAACGTGAAACATATTTCCATTCTAATTAAATATACATCTGAAAGAGAAAAACCAGTTATAAGTTTTTAATATTTTAATATGCAATATTTAATTTTCAATAAAATATATAAATATTTGGAACATAAATAAACAAATAATTTCTTTTTTTATAGAAAGATGCTTAACGAAGAATATCCTGATATTTCTCATTATTAATGATACTATAACTAACAAGACAATGCATATATTTTAAATCTCAGATCATAGGTATTAGAATCTTAGATTGGTAAACGATAACTATGCTAATTATTATACCAGTTTTTTTCATAAGGGTTATAAAAAGATGTCCATGAAAAATTCTGTAATAAAGGAATCTTAATTTCTACATTTTAAATTTTTTATTTATTCAAGATATATCCATTATTCATGCTCTGTTACAATTTGTTCCATATTCGATTATGATGAAACTGTACACAAACGACCTTCCAGAAATTTCAAAAGAAATATTATAATGACTTACAATCCATATTATCGGAAATTTTCGTTGATATATATTCAGCACAGGTAAATAATTCAAATTTATCACATAATTTCAGACACAGTTTTAAAGATATCATAATGAGAAATTCTCAGTGTATTAAGCAATTTTGGATTAGCAAGTCATTTCGATATTGGATAAAAAAGTCCTTTGCAGTAGGCTTCGTTATTTTAAAGAGTAATCGGACTCTTCCAATATGCCTCAATTTCCAAGAATCTGAGGCTAAAAAATCATCAAGGACATTTGATATTTGACAACAATCCATTGTGCACCAAATCCATTCATATGGAGAATGTATGACGGAAGATTTTTCTTACCCAGAAATAGAATCTATGAGAATAAGATAAAAGACTGGTATATCTTTCTGACAGAGTAGTCAGAAGACTGCTGGTTTATACATTTTATTTGTGCATTCACTATTTAAAATTATTTTTAAAAACGCAATAGTAAATTTAGAATAGTTAACCTAAAGAAATTACAACTGATAAATGTTGCACTTTTCAATATTTCAAAATTTACTTCAATTTTTTTCACTTAATTTGATTATTTATTTCCTGACCCTTGTACTTCGACCGCGATTACATATAGTTTAATAAATGAAGTAATTAATTTTTTCATTAATAAATTTTTCGACAAAATTTCTTTAATTTTTCTTTTCAGAATTGTTCAAATTTGTATAGGTTCGTTTGCTTCAAAGTAATTCAAAAATAATTGATCTTAATTATTTCTGAAACAAGGACAAGGAAAAAAAGAACAATACAATAGAATACAATCATTACAGATTATAATATTACAGAAAACACAAATAGAAAGGAAATCAGGATTTCTATTGTCTTTGTAGATTTTATTTGAAGGTCGGGTGATGTAATAAACAATACCATTCTTATTTTGAAATAGTAATAAATGTAATTAAGCTGCATGATTACATAATTCAAAGTCAAATTAATTTTACAAAATGGTATTTCCTATAAAAGTAGAATATCATAACATATTTATGAAATACAGGTTAAAAAGGAATTTTGAAATGATATTAAACTAGTATTTAATAATAAGGTGTTAATGTAGGCAATTATTAGTATCATATTTAATTTTATGAAAATTTGAGAACAAATGATTCTTAAGACTTCTAAACTTTTGTTCAACAAATTATAAAACTGAATTGCACTCTTTCAAAGGGAATATATATTTTTTTATATTAATTGTGTTTTTAAAAATTTGTGCATCAACATAGAATACTAAATGATGGTTTATTTTGCTTATAAATATATCAATGTGAAGGAAATATTCTCGAATATATCTGTTTACTTTTGAATGTTATTCTGTTTCTCTGGAACTGTTAATTTGGCTCCACTTATATGTTAAAGCCTATAATGTGAGTATATTTGAATTCTAATACAAATTTTAAGAAAACTGAAATTTTACTTCCTACTATTTTAATGTCTTAAATAAACAATTAATAATACAACTAATGACTAAATAATAATAAATTACATTACTACAGTTCAGTAAATAAATTTTAAAGTTTGTTTCTCGAAGTTTTGTGTTTTACACTCAATACGTATATTGTCCTGCAATCAAGGGTTAGTGTAAAATTATTTGTTTCCGGGAATATTCGTCATATTCTGTATTTACATTTAATAAAAAATTTATATTTAATACATATATTTAATAAAACTGTGTTAACATTTCTTTTACTTCTTTATTGATAATAAAAAAGTTGTTTTAATTTTAAAAGGGATTAGCCTAGATGACTTTATAATCCACAAAACTCTATTGAATTATGCTTAATTGTGGCGTTTTTAAATAATAAAAGTCTTATTTTAGATATTATATGTAGTAATGCCTAATATATTAATAAAGGAGCCTGTAAAGAAAGAAAAAAAATATGATGAAAAATAAAGGATACTCTTGCAATATCAAAATCTCAGATTATCAAACAATTTTGCTTGATGCTATGAAACCAATAATTGATAATTGTAACACTGTTATAAAGTAATGAAAAACGAATAGATCTCTAAATCTCTTTAAAGTTAAATATGTTCTTTTTCATGAGAAATCTTTAAAAACATTTCGTATATCTATTTCCATGTGCTTAAAGTCTTCAAAATTTTACAAAATTTTTAAAAAAAATGCTATTTTAAGAAATTAAATTTGTTGTTTTTGATTAAAGAAATATTACAGGAAACATCAAATTTAAATGTAGATAGTTTTACTTCAAAAATATTAAAATTATAATTACGAATATTTTTTTGCTAATTTATTTTTGTTTCTTTTTGTTTACCCTTATTTCAATCAATGCGAAGAAGCAAAGAGTTTATGTTTCCAAATGAGAACGATTCTGTGTTAATAAAAATAGTCATTTCATACTAGTGAAAAAATTCTAACTTTCTAACCCCGCTCTTAAGTAAGCAATTACAGTCTCTCAAAAAATGTTTGTATTTTAAATTACTATGTTTATGTTATTATGTATTTTTATTATTATTTTAGTATTTTATGTATTATATATATCACTATGTATTTATTTTATATTATATTATATATTAAAATATTATGTTGCATATTATTATTTTATATATTAGTATGTTTCTATTATATTATTATGTAAGAAAACAAAATATAAACACAATTTTATTGCTTGTCTCAAACACAAACACAATTTTATTGTTTTTTCTAATTAACAAACAATTGTTATGGGTTAATATTATATTGCTGTCATTATTAATAATTTAGGATATTTTGGAAAATATTTTGGAACTGTAGAAGGTTCTATAAAATATACTTTGAAGGAAATTCGATGATAATGTATCCCTCAAAATGATTTTTTAAATTTTAAATATAGGTTAAACTAATTAAAAATAAAATAAAATATTTGCCTTTTAATCCAACATATTTCAGAAATGATTTTTGAACCGATTTCAGGTGAAAAAGAATTATTTTTCATATAGTATCATTTTAGCTGTCGTTGAGTTAGAGTAGTTAGATCGTTGAAAATTAGCTTTCTTTCTTATTTCTTAAAATATATTCCATTGTTACAATGAAAATCAAATTATTTTCCTTGTTTCATCAGATATTTAATTGCATCATTTTCTTCCATTATTGAAAGATGGAGAAAAATATTTTTTTTTATTATCTACGCTTTTAAAATTGAAATAAGGAAGAAATGATAAAGCACTCTGAATGATAAAGTGAAGCTAAAAGGTAGATTACTTTTAAGATTTAATAACACTGTGATGGCATTGGGCATGAATTCACTAAAAATTCTGAACAAGTAAGACGATTTTGAAACTCCACGTACTTTTTTAAATATTATCAAAATTTGATTTTTAATAGATTTATTTTTATAAGGGAATTATGTATATGAAGTTTAAAAAATTAACTATAACTGGTATTCATTTTAAACTATCTTGACGACAAAAGTTATTAGTAAATACATAAAATTATAATATGCAGCAATTTTCTAAAAAGAACTGAGAAATAGAAACAATTATTCAATTATTTTGAAACAAATATGTTCTATAAGTAAAGAATATTTTACATTCTAAATCACAAATACAAATAAGACCTCACTTCGTCATTTCCTAAATACTGCATTTCATCTTACTTAACTTTTATTAGCCTTTATTTCTTTGAATGATTTTTATCTATCTTAAAAATTGTTTGAAAGTAAATAAATGGAAAACTTTTAAGATATTTAAGTCCTCATTTAAAGATTTTCAATAAAAAATTTAAATCTTAAACATTGTTATGCCATTTTAAATTTAATTTAAGTATTTATTTAATGTATTTACTAATTTACGAAAAATTTACAAAATGAATTCAGAAAATAATATTTTAAATCGCTTCCTAAACATGAAATGTCTCTTGAATGTATATATTATGCTGAATAATATTTATTTAGTTAATTTCAGTTTTGAGAATGACATTTTTAATCTCCAAAACTTTGGCATCTTTTTTATTTTACTTCTCTAATTTAAAAAAAACCCGCCAGTTATTTTTATGTTTTCTTTTTGAAGTGTCATATTTGCAAATAAGTCTGACTTTTTTGTGCATTAAAAGGATTTTTTTCCTGAATTTTATAAAATTTATGCGATATTGTTTCTATGTTATCCGAGGAAAGAGAGGGCAATGTTATTTTTTTGCACGCATATAATAAGGTATTTTAATATATGTTAATGCATTACATTTTTCAGTTTATCACTTGCCTTGGTAATTCTATGTAGAAAATATATTTGAAAACTTTTACTGTTATGACTATTATTAATTGATTATAATTTAATAATTAATAAACTACTGTAATTACTTAATTTTTAAGATTTTTAATGTTGTACATTTATTGTAAACTCTTACAATTAAATTTATTGTTACTCTTACAATTAACCATTAAGAACATTATGTTAAATAATACTCTTATTTAGAATATATAATTATTATATTTAATTCTATTAAAAATATCATTCTCCCGATTAGAAAGAGAGATGATTTTACGAAGCGTGCAATTAAGCAAATTTAAAAGGTAATATTTCCAATAATGTCTTATGATTCCTTTAATGTTATGAATAATTTTGTTAAAAATATATCAATCGCTAATGTCAGTTTTCCTACAAATTTCTATAACTATTTTCCCTACAAATGTCATTTTTACATGAAGTTAAACGATGCATATGCATATCTCATTCAGAAAAGAAATTATAATACATTTTTAATGGCTCCTTATAACTTATCCATTCTTTAAAATAGTACCAGAATACTTATTTAATAATTTTGCTATTGATCACTTTAGAAAAATATTCACATTTTATACGCTTTATTCTTCTTGATGCTGAAATAAGCTGTACGTGCAGTTTATCATCTATTTTTACAATAATGAAAATAACTAATAACGACTGAAAAATGTAAAACAATATATGCATCTGATACATTTTTGGATCATAAACAATACAATGCACTGGATCTATTTCTAGAATATCATAGCAGTAACTGATTTTTAAAAAGTTACCTAATCGCAATTGCAGAATTGCATTTTCTAATCGAATGTTTTTTATTGGAATAATTCATGTTTAACAAAATTTTTAAAAAATAGTAAGCAAGTTTCGCATCATATATATAATTACATATATATATATATATATAATTACAGATTTAAATCAATTACTGAGTTCCGGAATGAAAAATAGAATCGAGAAATTTTGAAATGATGCCAGAAATACACAAGTCGGTAACTTCAGAAATAATTGCATAATTTGGAAGGATAATTTTATGGTGCAGTTTAAAACATTTTAGTTAAATAAACTATTTTAACACAAATGATAATTCCTTAAATTGACTGAAGAGTGCCTTTGTTAAAAATAAAGTGCAAAAAATAATCGGAAAATTGAATGTTGATATTGTATATTTAATTATTTCAAACCTATGTCAGCATATAGAAAATGTATAATTTTTATAAAGATGAAGTAACAATATCATACCTCATCCATATTCCGTTGTTCATCGGCTATGACATCCTCCTGAGTCATTTTGCAGTATTCCTTGAATGTTACAATTCGTGTTTCGAGAGATATGTGTCCCAAACCAAAGAGATTCTATTTAAAAGCCCCACTGTGAATTTCCTTTTCTCCTGCAATTACATAAATTCAGGTAGTGTTAAGTCCTAAAATACTGATGGATCATAAAGAACACTCTATAATTTCCTTATCATCTGTATTTTCGTTTTGAAGATAGAGATTATATTTAATTAGCTTATTGTTGAAATAATAATACTTTCGAAGGAAAATACGCAATGAGGAAAACGATTTTGGATGTTTCATCACTTGATGAACATAAGTACTGTAAATCAACAATCACGGTTAAAAAATGTATGTTAAATATTTGTTACAAAAAATTCAAACGATTCTTTTCATTATAATGGATTAAGGTTTTTATTTGTGGCGCATTATATTTATGTATTGAATAAGATGAAAATGCCTTTTAACGGATGATTATTATCGCATCAGAATCAAAGAGTTAATATATATTATTTTTACCCTATAATATAATTTCGATCAAATTTTCATATTAAATAATAAAATTTAATGGCTTATTAAATTTTTTTTTTCCTTTCTCTTATTTCTTATTTTTGTATTATATCAGAGAATGCATTTGTTTTTCTTTGTTTTCTTTCAATAACTTTGAATTATTTTGAAATATCTTGTCTTTTATATATCAGATCCTATTTTACAAGTTTCTAATTACCAAAAATTCCAAAGTGGGAAATTTAATCTATACAACAAATCTTTAAAAGTATTAAGTCATCCATGTTCTTAATATTTTATCATGAAGTTTGTTGGAATGAGGAATTTTGATATGATAATTAATTTTTAAAATGCGCAGATTTAATTTTAGAATTATTCACAAACAATATACATAGTATATTTCCCAGTGACATCAATTAGAGTCAGCAGAAAATAAAAATGTTTGTATAAAAAAGAATTATAAATGCTTTTTATATGAAGATTTGATTTAAGTTTTACAGAACTAAAAACAGCTCGTGCACTTTATGCTTGTGAACAGAAAATAACTGCTGAATTTTTTCTCACTAGAATTTAAAAAAAAAGAATGGTCATTACTTACATGAGGCTTGTGTCATAGGTATTTATAATTAACCTGTGGCATAAAAGGTTTCTAGATCAAGACACTCTACACTCTAGCATATTAGTCTATAATAATTTTTAAAAAAGATTAAATTATGTATTACAATGTTTTGTTTCAGTAATAAAACATGAAAAATGTTTAATTAGGACGCTCATTTAACGTTAATGTTATTTGATACATTATTATATTATGTGGTAATAAATAAGTCTACCACAGGAATCTTGGGTTTGATTATTATATTACAGAGGATGTATATAAAATGGGAGTTGTTGTTGTTGTTGCAAATCTCCATGGCCTGACTTAGTCAGACCAAATCCAAAAATCCGTTGACAAGAAGAAAGTCAAAAACGAGGAAGGGAGAAGAATAAATTTCTCCCCAAAGAAGTCCTAAACAGTCTAGAATATGTTCAGCAGAGGCCTATGTTGGCAGTATTTCGGGCAGAGAGGGTAAGATTTTTCACGCCGAGAAAAGGCAAGATATTTAAGGTGACCACTGGCAAGGCGTGAAAGGTAAGTGTTGGTTTTTCTATCACAAGGAAGAATTAAAGACTGGCCCGGATTATTGGCTCCAAACCAGTCATGAGTAGGGGGAACCATACAATTCTTCTTATTTAGGAATTTCGCCTGAGAGAACAGTTCTAAGTATGTGAGCTCAGCAGAAGATGAAGTCACTAGGCTGTTTCCTTTCTTTGCAAGCCTGTCCGCTATTTGTTACCAAGTAGATCCACATCAGATGGGATCCACTGGAAATGAATATTATGTTGGCGTGAAATCAGCTTCAACTTCTGAAGAATAGACAAACTTGCTTTATCTCCAACATAGGTCCAATTGTTAAGATGTTCCATTGAGCTGCGGCTATCAGTACGAATCCAAAGGTTCTTATAATTATTTTCGTCTAAAGTGGTCTTAAGTCCCTCATCGATTGTTAGAAGTTCGCTTCTATAAACAGAACAGAAGTCCAGATTTCGTTGTCATAGAGAAAAACTAGACTGAGGAGTTACAATATAGATGCCACTACCTGCAAAATAGTCGATTTTGCTGCTATCAGTATACAATGTCACATTTAGGGATTTTATTAATGATTTTCCAAGGCCAATTGTTTAAGGTGTTCTGAGGCATTTTTTCTTTTTATTAATGGAAACAGGGTCCCTTTAGTCAAGTCTTGTCTCAGAATGTAATTCCTAAAAATGTAGAGTCATATTCTCTTCACTCTTGTATGAATCCAACTGAAGAACTTACCAGGGTTCACTTTCCTTTCAAATGGGAGTAGAATGATTTTGCCATTTTCTGTCATAACTTTGAAATATAAAATCACTCAAAATGTATTTCATATCTTTAAATTTTAAAATATTATCCTTTCATTGACCTTTAGACTCTTTCTGGATTTTTAATCTTTTATTTTTCAAAAATTTTATACATTGAAAACTACTTAATTTAGAGTTAAGTTTCTAAAACGTATTAAGAAGTTGAATATAATAATTCGAAAACCATGCAACATAAAATTATATGCATTTTGCTTTTTCTTATATAATATTATACAAACAGGGTGATTCAAACTTTATGTATAACCTTATCAGGAAGGAAGAAAATTGGAAAACAAAATAGAATGAGACAGAAAAGCAAGTATAGAAACACAAACCTGACATTCGAGGATGCTGTTTATCAACACTGTAATTGGAATATCATCTCTAATAATTGAAAGTTTTGATTGTTTATCGAGAGCATGGTCGCATTTATGAATACTGAAATGGTAGCTGTGCAAATTGTCTATATTACATTTGCCGGCAATGAAAGGCTTCAGCACTTTTGTATTCAGAACAAACGCATTCCAAATTATCAAATGTTTGGGATATCACACCGTAATGTATGTGAATTTAGGGCTTTCCACAGTAACAGACATGATACCGAGAGGTCACTTGACGCACACCTCCCTTCGAAGGGAAAACTTTGCGTCAAGTTTAAGAAACAACTGGTACAAGTGCTCAAGCTAATGCCCGTGATATCGCAGCATCTCAATTCAATTATAGTGCACATTACACTGGTGGCATTCACATTCACATAATTTGCAATGGGTGCAGTCATTTCAACTTGAGAATTACTCTCGATGTGTGTGTGGAATTTGATCCCTGGTACAGAAAGAAACAGCAGTGATGGCAACCCGGCGTTTTCCAGCTTTATTCTATTCATGGATGAGACATCTTTCTCTTGTTTAGATATCTTTAATCAATGCAATGTTTATTTTCAGAGCCACATCAAGCCACTATGTATTCGATCACGTGTTGCCCAATAACGGTTTTGAATAAATGTACGGATTGATATTATTGCTGATTACTTATTTCGGATCATTAACTGGGATACTTAATTGGGACTCCACTGGATGGTTAGAAATATCGTATTTTCATGGAGGAGATATTGCCTAAATTCCTGAAAAATTTTCCATTGTGGTTCCAGCATGATTGGGCTACAGAGGATTATTCCCTTGCAGTACATCATTATTTGAACTGTACGTTTGCACCTCAATGGGTTGAGCGTAGTGGAGCCATCCATGGCCTCCACAATTATCTAGTTAAACGGGCCTGTACTTCTTCCTTTATTGGAGAGTCTTAAATCCCTTGTTTACAAAACGCCATTGTATCTGCAACCCACCTCGTAGCAAAAATCCGCGAAATGCGGTAAATTTTAAAAGGAGTCTACAATGATGGCGTCGCTATTGTTAAGCGTGCGTAGCTGTGATGGAAAGACCTTCGAGCAGTTGTTTCTAAACAGAAAGAGAAAATTAATAAACACAGCCTGAGTCACGGTATACAGAGATTAGTTATAGTTGTTACAAAAGTATAGACTTTCGATACTACCCAGAGCTTTAAAAATGATAAGTTCATTAAGGAAAGATATATTTAAGGCTTTTTTCTTAAAATATTAGCTATTTTTATAATTTTCTT
>JAPMOR010003498.1:8541-24038 GCA_026543865.1 Argiope aurantia | reverse complement strand
TATTGTTACGAATTTTCTGCCGGGGGTTCGTTTGGATAGTGGAAGTGATATGGTGTAAAGAACGCTCAATCAGCAGGCGGCAATAGAAAAAGAAACAACGATGCTTATTTACACGAAGGCACACAGGACAGCACAAAAGCGACAGCTATATACATCACAGATACGACTATCTTCAGCCGAGACGTGTAGCATACAACCGAAATCTACTGCAGACAGTAGCGCACATCTCAGTTCAGCACGAGCTTGACTCAGTCGCTTCCGACTACGACTACTACTTCGACGACTCCGTCCACTCTGTCTTCGACTTCTCCGACTCCTACTGACTCGAACTCGGACTACTCCTGACCGTCCACTCTGACTGACTTCGGCTACTCTCGAACTAGGACTCCCCTGTCGTCTTCCTTCCTCTGGCAGCTGCGGTTTGCTTCCTTTTATAGGTCTCGGGAGGCGGGGCTAGAAGCCTCTCAACCAATCAGGAGGCGTCAACCGTTCGAGGCGTATCTCGGTTTCTACTGGACGGATCGGGAAAATTCTCGAAGTTTCGGGTATAATCTATTTTGGCGCCAAAGTTGCCAAATGGGTCGCCAAGTTTGTCGCCAAGCTGATAGTGGAACAAACTATGCTGGGAAGCCGAATTGCAGGCTTGTAACAATATATATATATATATATATCCTCGGGAAGTACAAAAACCTTTATTTAAATTTAATGCAAGTAATAATAGCAGCAATTTATTGCAGATAAAATTTGATAAACATGTAACTGAAGAAAGAATATTTATTACCAAATAATGTTGAGAACCAAATGATTTTTTTTTCATGAGAGGTAAATGATAACTGGCAGCCTTGCCAGCTCAAGAATAGAAACTTATAAATTGAAAAAAAATGTTCACACAAAGAAAATCACAAAAATATTTTTTTTGTTGTGCATAGTTTGCGAATTAATAATTCAATAGATGTACTTCTTTTATCTTTAGATATTCCCTTTTATTAAACTAAATAGAAAATATTTTTCGAAATATTCAAAGAATGGTTAAATTGTTGTTTAAATTATCAGATTACTTTTTTAAAAAAATAATCGAAGAATTTGTAAATAATTCTTCAATTTCCAAAATTCTTTGTCAATCAAAATCACATCTGGACCAAAATTACTATTGAAACAAATCAAATTAAAATAATTTGAAATTAATAAGCGATTGTGCATGATATTCTTAATCTTATATGTTTCCTTATTACGAACTTTCTTCGGGAATAATATATTTTAATTATCAGGAAAAAAATTATATATGTGTCATACAAGGTTTTATGTACTCCGGACTAACAATAAATTTTCACTGTCATAAAATTCTTTCATTGTAAAATTCACTTGCATCTACTCTACATTTTTATTAAAGGATTTCTTGTAACAGTAGAGTGTTCAATTGACACATCCTATTTTTATTTAAGAACATTAAACCTGCTTTTAGAGTAAGAGAAATGAAACTAAATATGCCTTAAAATGAGAAAAACGATTACACATATGAATACATAATTATGCAAAAGAAAATTTCCTGATGAAATAGAATTTTTTTTGCACAAATGTGGGAATCTAAAATTATTAATTAACAATAAAAAATATAAATTCACATAAAATTTAAGTCGCCCAAAATCTTTATGAAAAAATTATTTTTTTAGAAACTATATTTGTATATTTTTTAAATACAGGTTGAGGCAATCTTTTGGTTTAATATCAAGTTTTTATATTTATTTATACAGCGTTTATAAAAAAAACTAAAGATTCATTTTGAAGGATGACAAAAAGAATACTCAGAAAGAATACTATACTCAGATATCAGATATTCTTTGGATACTCTCTTAGAGACAGATGCTTAAAATTCTTTTCGTTGAATATGTTACCCGACAGTTACTACCAATAATATATCTTTTAGGAAATGTTTTTATTGTTTTATATGTTGCAATGATAGAAAATCAATCAAGCTTAATAGATAATTCCAAGGTTTTTTTCTTCGTGAAAAGGTGAAATACATTAAGGTATTTACTCGACTCGCGCTTCAGAAATAATTCCACTTTATTTTGATTGTTGAAAACCAGAAACATTAAGTATATATATAGGTGACACATATCTCAGAACAACTATAAAAGAATAACACGTATCTTTTGTTAAAGGATAAGATTCCGCCTAATTTAAACGCTCCAAAAAATGGCTTTGGAAAGGCATAACATCATCAGTACTAAACTTTAGGCAAGAAAATTGCATTGATGAGAAAATTATTCTTCATTTGTTGGTACCGCAACAAATACGGGAGCCTCTAATAAATCAATTTCCTTGCTCGAAAAGGTTTTAAAATTCCTAATACAAGCAGAATCTATTAGTTTCAATTACTCGTATTTCCTCTTAAGAAAGTTATGGCTATTTTCGTTAGTTCAAATTCCCGTTCTACATTATTTAGTAGTTATATAGAGAAATGCTAAAAAAGTTGCCAACATTTACCAGGTGTTGAGTATATAAAACTATATATTATTTTTCCAAATGTTGATTTCAATGAATTACGCATAAACTAAAAATACCTATATAAACGTACTGTACTGAAAAAGGAACGTACTTAATTAATGTTGGGCAGAAACATTGGAAACTTCTATGCAAAATGGATGACAATGGGAATTCGAATTTTATGTTTATCCATTGCTCAATTTAATGCATCCTCGTAGTTGAAAAAATTACCTGAATACGTCATGAAAGTTTAAGTTTCATTATAGCTTACTTTAAAATGTTATTTCAAGAATTATTCATATATCACAAAACTTTTTTTAAAGATAAAATACTCTAAATACTTAAAGATGAATTTAAGAGTCTATTATTCAATTAATTCTATTCAAGAATATGTTTTCATGGTAGATCCTTTAGAATATATTGAGAACATTTTCCTTGGTATATATTGTATGATTCATGAAAAAAAACTACTATATCTGGTAAGCAGAGGGTACGAAAAGTAGTATGAACACATTTAAGCGCAAATGTCTTCAAATTACTATAAATTGATTTTGAGACATTAAACAATATGAAGTTTATTAATTGCCAGTCTATATCAATAGAACATATTTCATATTTAACTAAAATGAAATAAAGAGCTAGAACTGATCGTTGAAATAGGGACTGCGGATACAAAGAATATAAAAATTTCTCCGCACTTACAGGCAATGGAAAAAAATTGTAATATAGATTATAAAATCTTCTGGGATTTCAAACAGCATGAAGGGTTCATTATATTAAAATTAATGAATTAATTCAAAGCTGGAAATGAAACATCATATCTGAGACTACTTTTAATGATAAACATGAAAGATTATTTTTTAAGGATAAAATATATAACACTTTTGAATATTAATTAACATTTGTAATATTTTATAGTAAAATTAGTTTACATTAAATTAAATTAAAATGTTAATTTTATTATTTTTTTACTTAAAAATAGGCTTGATTTCATAATATATTAAATAAGCCTAGTAAACACATGCGTGAAAATGTGAAAAATAGACTATAATTGTAATATTTTGAATTAAATAGTTATAAATTGCTATTATTCTATTATTGCTGTTATTTATTCATCTTGAAAAAAAAATTCCATCACTCTTTTTTTTATTCACTCAATATATTTTTTTGATACTGATTAAATATATATCTCATTTGTGACATTTTCCCGAAACGATGCTTCTATTCGTTCTTTAAAATGTTCTATCTACATCATAAATTTGGCAATAAATCTGAAATTAATTTTCTGTTTGCATAACATATATTGTTGTACAAATAACTTTATGAATATTACTTACTGCAATGAAGGCCTTTTGAAAAATTATTATAAAAAATACCAAGACTATTGACAAGAAAATCGAATCATTTTTATGCAGCGTAATTTCAGTGATTTTAAACATGCAAAATATCACATGGAACTAAAACACTAACTTGAATAAAAAGCCAGGAAAACTTATGTTTTGTTCCATTCCTGTGTGCCTAAAACAGTTGCTATATTTTTATATATTAAATATTATTATTTTAAATAAGAAATCGGAAATTTAGCAATGATTATACTTAAAAAAATGTTTCTGTAGTAGATGAAATTTCGTTTAAGTGATACATAATTTCAGAAAAATAACACAGAAATAGAGAAAATGTATATTGAGAATCTCTCTTGTACTTAATGGAGGATATATGCAATTTCTTCTTTTTGAACAAAAATAAATTAATTTGTTTTAAAGCTCTAACTGAAGGCAGATCTTCATTTTTCATTAAAATAGAGAAATTTTAATTCATTATGTAACTCTATTATGTAAGTATATTAACTGTTGCGATAAATGCGCATTATCTTAAGCTTTTCAACATTGAAAATGAAAGACCCATTACATTACCTAAATTCTTTATCTTCCTCGCTTTAAATACCTTTTTTATTACGCATATCCAGTTGCACAAAAAATTTTCTCAATATTTCTTGTAAAATACTGATTTATTATCAGGTGAGAACATGATGTTGTTTTCGTTACGGGGTTTTGAATAATTGAAGGCAACGGATAACTGAAACTCGAACTAGGCAATGAAAAAAGCATAAATGGTAATATTCATCTTCATGCTTCACCTGCTTTTACCAGTATTGCATTATTATTATGTATGCGTTTTTAAAAGGTTGACGTGTTTTTTTAGAGAAATGGGGTTTTCACCATAGTAATTCTACTGGGCTAGACCTCCCCATAAAGTCATCTACTGCATATGCGCAAATGATTTTCGTTATAGCTCGTAAACTATATATGTTAAAGACAATGGATTTTCACCATAGTAATCCTACGAGACTATAGAGGACCCCCCCCCATGGAGTCATCTACTGCGCATGTGCAGATGACTTCCGTTATATCTCGTAAACTATATTTGTTAGAGACAATGGGTTTTCACCATAATAATCCTACGGGGCTATAGAAGATCCCCATGGAGTCCTCTACTGTGCATGCGCACAGTATTTCCGCATTGAAAAAAGAAAGTAGAATCTCCATGGTCGAATGGTCATGGCACTGGTCTCATGATCAGGAGACCTGGGTTCGAATCCCGCTAGAGACAATGCGATTAATAATATATGTAAATACTTAATCCCTTGATTTTATGTTTTCCTTTATTTATTAATGTTCCAGAAGATACTGGACATTTCTTTAGTTTACCAGACAAGTGTTCTGGGCTTTTCTTACTGTCTCCAGAAGAGTATTCTGGAACTTTCTCTGCTTGTATAAAAGCAGAAGATTTGTCAGTTATTGTATTCTCAGTTCTGAGTTGAGTTAATAAATTGGTTTAGCTCTACCTCTTGAGGGCGTCATTGAGTTCAATACTAGAATATCTACGTGACAATATCTCGTAAACTACATATGTTAGAGACATGAGTTTTCACTTAGAAGTACCCCGGTGGGGTCCTTTAACCCCCAGCCCCCAAGTTTGGATGCATTGAACATGCGCAGTATGGATTTTGCTTAATATTGGTCAAATCAAAGGCGGATCGATACCATAGAGTTCCTATGGGTCTCGGGATGTCAATGGTGGCACCTTTCGGTCAGAACGGAAGTTGTTATATATCGACTTCTGTTATATATCGACTTCTATGCAACGCAGAGACAAGTGCGACCCGTCTTAACACTCGTCTCAATGAATAGAATCGAATGACAGTTTTACCGAAACTCTGGTCAAGATAGGGTCGACAATCGGGCCTCGAAATTTACAAATCTTAGTTACATTGCATTTGCTAGTATAGTTGGATAGTACTCGCCGAAATGCACGTAACGATACGAGTTTGAAATTGCTACTCTGAGTGATTCGCGAGTTAGGGGCTCTCAAAGTTGTAAAAATTTCAATTTTCGAGCTAGGTTTTCGACCTCGTTTTTACAAAAACTCTCTTTATGATTGGCATCGATGATACACTCTACTCGATGTCCTCTATCGAACAATACCACATTTACAACAACTTATCACAACATTCAACACAAAACGTCTCCATTTCGATTCTGAGTTTCGAATATCGCTTTCTAACTCTGAGCAATTCATCGAAAAAAATGTTATCAAATGATAACGTGAAATTTGAGATAGATTTAATTTTATTTTTTCATTTGAATTATCTGATGTTT
Organism: Argiope aurantia; assembly: GCA_026543865.1. Taxonomy (NCBI): domain Eukaryota; kingdom Metazoa; phylum Arthropoda; class Arachnida; order Araneae; family Araneidae; genus Argiope; species Argiope aurantia. Next base: position 17,892 of record JAPMOR010003498.1, on the reverse strand, counting down.
ATTAAACAAGTGGAAATATTTTTAAAACGCATAACAGTTCAAACAAAATAAGATTTAATACAAATTTTAGAACATTTATTAATCACAAGTACATATTTGCTCTTGAAAACTCAAATCACGCAGCACTTAAAACATAACAGGTTTGCAGTTGAGAGGTAGGATATTAAACATTCTAACATATTCTTAGCATTAAATGTGCCTATTAATTATATTAGTTTTCATTGTGGAAATTTTGCCTATATTATTAATGCTTTCAATTTATGACTTGAAAACGATTATGACCTATATGTGGTTATTAAGATATTTTGTATTATAATAATAACAATTGAAAATTTGACCTCTCTTACTGAAGTTGTTCTTACATTATTTTAAAGCACAATTGAAATTTATGTTTGCCAAAGTAAATATTTATATCTTTTAATGAAATTTGCTAATAAAATGGGTATTTTTTCCTTTTTTTTAAATTTGATTCAAGGCGATTAGTATTTCTTTTTTATTAAATTCGCATTTAAAAATGTATAGTTTTGCTCTTTCATTAAAACTTGTAATTTAGCATTTTTATTTTATCAAAATGTATTTGGTATAATAACTATTCCTTTCCTCCATGAAACTCTAGTTTAAGTGGATAATCTTTAGGTATATTGTTTTCTAATGGAAAAATTTTAAATTGAATATAAATTTCAAGTAATTATAGACTCTCTAGCATTATTATGTCTTAATACTATCTACTTCTTCAACGCTATATTCTAAGGCACTAGCTATTAATTATTCTGAAATTTTCTATGTATTTTATTGATATCAAAATACGTTTTTCAGTACGAGGTAAGCAAATTTCAATCTTTTAATTCTGAGAAAGATACCAAAATTTCTTTAAATGTTTAAATTCTTTGCAAATAATCTGCCTTTGATCATGCATAAAAACTGTATTACAATGGACAGCTTATTGATATGCAAAGGAAATATGTAAATAATTTATTATAGCGCATTCGAAGAGAGAATTTTAATGCGAATTAAAAAAGAAATAACAAAATAACATTAAAATATATGATTTCGGAAATATTCCTTAGGTAAAACAAAATGAACAAGATGATAAGTACAATGGGAAAATCTAAAACTAAGAAAGTTTTTCAAAGTCGAACTAAGGAACAGAAAATTTCATTCCTTTATAAATGTACATTTAATTTCCGCCATAAATATGTCTTTGTTATTATATGAAGTTGACTTCAATAAAAACGATAAAAATTTATTTCAGACTATTAAAAGAATTACAAATTTGTGGGAAATATTGCATATATTTTCCTGATAAAGTAAAAATAAATACTATTGATAAATATCCTTACATTTTTGTAAACAGCATGCCTGTCATCTTTCGAAACGTTTCCTTGTTAATTGAGCATGGTGTCAAAAATATCGACGAATATTGTTTAAAGACTTATCTAGAGTTTATTTAAATAGTTCTATATTCTTTTTTATGCCTATTTATCAAACAGTTTATAAATAAGACTGTGATTTTATTGCTTTCACTTGAATAAAAACCTTCATTCTAAATTTTTGACTTCATAAATTTTTAATTTTTCTTCTCCATCTACTTACTGATCTGGAATAAATTGTTATTTAAGCTAGTAAGTCACTTTATCTCGATATATTCTTATTTTCTGATTTTAAAAAATATATTTTTGTTTGTTTATATTTTTTATATTTTATTTCAGCTATTTATTTTCATGATACTACAGTTTTGATTAGATTCATTAATAAAATATTTGCCATTTATATATGTTTTGGGTAACTATGAAAATTCAAGTACTTCAAATGTGCTTGAACAATTCATCAGCTTCCACAATTTCATCATTCATTTACATGCATACTTTAAGCAAAGTATACATGTTATTCCAAGTGTTGTTAGGGGTACTTTTTAATCTAAAATGTTCTTTCTATTAACATTAGTTAATTAAGAAATGATCAATAATTTTTCAATGGCTTTAGAAATAACTTGTTTCTTCCATTTTCTAAACCTTAAATTTTTATATGCAATCACCGGTTGATTAGTGTTTCACTGTCAAATATCTTATGCAATTTTTACAGTGCCTAGGTAAAATAAAAAATAGTATAATGAAGTATGCATATTTAAGCTCTTACAGCTGGGAAGCCTTAAAAAATTTCAATGCATTATTCGAAGCTTTAAAAGTTTAAAAGGTATAAACAGTTCAATTGTTTGAACGAGGTTTTCACTACCAAAAGCACCTAACAAGAAATGTATATATTAATCAGAAAGGTGAAAGAATATTTAAAATATTGTTAATGACGAAATAAGCAAATTATTGAGACTAAATTCATTAAAATCTCATATGTAAGAACTTTAAACTTTAACTTCTTAATTGGTTTTGTCAATTCTATTAGTATAAACATATTGTACTTTGCTTTAAAGTATTATATATTATGAACAATACCTTTACAGTATCATTATAATATTGCTGGATTTTATATGTCATCTCGAAATTTTCTCAATTTAAATGATGACAAATTATTGATAGATGAAAATATTTACTTTCATTTGAGAATAATTCTTTTGGGTTAGGATTTTACACGTAGATCGCCATATTAAGACAATTTAGTAAATATGCATACGCTTATTAGTTTAAAAAAATGTAGAAACATTTGATCAGGATGAAAACTAAAAAGGTTATTTGGGCAGTTAAAATCATACAATTTTCAGGAATTTAACTTTCTTTAAATTCTTCTTTATTTTTAAATTTGTATTATGAATTTAACTTTTAAATACCATTGAATCTTCAACGAAATTCCATCATGTTAATAATTAGATAAATGATATCTCTAAGAAATTAGCTATGTCTTTTAAATATCTGTCTATGCATTTTTTACATTTTGAATAAAAAAAAACATTAAATGTCTTAGGAAATGAGGAACTAGGTAAAGACAATACATGAAAAGCACAATATTGATTTGAAAATAAAGAAGTAATCAATACACTTTAAGCTGTATACATTCTTTATACTTTTTCAGATGGAAATATAATTTTACAGGAATTTCAAATTTTTTTCAAAATTTGAAGAATACATTAATTTTGTCTGGTTATCATTACTGGAATTACAGAATAAAATACTCTTGAATTAACTGATTAATTAAGAAGCACAACAGATTTTCTTTAAATTTTTGAAACTTTCATTGTTGATTGTGTATAAAAATTAATCTTTCACAAACTCTGTGAAACTTATGGGTCACGTATAAATTTAAATGTGCTCTTTCATTTTAAAATTTTGCTTCACTTTTGCCCTGACAATTTCGTTTTACTTTGAAAATAAGTCTTCATTTTATTGAAATTGATTTTGGTAAATGTAATTTGGTAAATATCATCAACTATATCATTTCAAAGATACGTTTTTATACATTTTTTTCCTATTCTTTAATATTCATTCACTTTAAATTATGTTTTATTAAATTCGTTTTATGCTAGAAATTTCATTCTACCTTTCTTCACTGAATAATAACAATACATAGCAAATGAATTTCAAATAAATTATAAAAGGAATCATCAATAGATAAAAATTTGTATAGGAAAAATATTATGTTTGTTATTTTGCTGCAACTTCATTATAATAAAATTTCGTTACCCGATTTAAAGCAAAAGAATATACTATTTATAAAACAAATTCCTCAATAAATTCTTTATAATTATTCACTCTTGGTAATGGAATAGCATTCTGGAATTATCTTATTTTCTAAATCTGAATAATTGCTAAAGTATTTTAGAAAGTAGATATTAGTAAAGGGGAAAAGGAATAAAGTTTCCTAAAACATCATCACGCATGATTAGGATTTCATATTACAAAAGTAGTTTGTTTAGAATGCATTCATGGAAAACAAATGCCAGTAGTTATCTCATTATGCAATTGTATTAGGGGGAAGTCGGTTTTAAATAGTTTAAAACATCTTTAGAGTAAGGAAATGTTTCATTACACACTTACATAACAACAACTTATTTTCATTTCTTAAATTTAGAATTTCAATTGAATATATTAACATTAATTAATGATTGTGATGAAAATAAACTAAACACAGTAATAAGTATGGAGTACTAAAACATTTAACAGCACAAATGTCTACAATAATACAATATATACAATAATATCGAGTTTATTATTTCTAATGTTTTCCGATTTTCCATATAAACTATAACAAGAAAAAAATCTGAAACGAGAATAAAATGCAGGTTAAAGTTGCTACAGTTATTGCTTTCTAAATAAAAATAATTTCTTATATAAGCTTCTCGAATTTTCTTTAGTATTAGCCTGCTCTTATAAAATGTACTGTTTTTTTTCTCTTTTTATAAGGCAAATTATTTCGAATAATAATTGGTCTTAATAGTCTATTTATTTTCTACAATGTGCGGAAATTTTGAAGTCTCACGTGAACCCTCTTTTGATCAAATTCAAAGAACTTATCAAGAATCAGAATAAAATTATTACATTAAAAGCAAGTTGCTTTAACAACTTTGTAAAAGTACGCCATATTTTCAATGATTTGATTCAGATTAAATCTTATAGATTTCTCTTGTATACATGTGATCTAGAATTTGTGCTTTAACACATAATAATAATTAGAATCATTGTTTAATAATAAAATTTTTCTGTAATATGTGATTCATATTATCTGAATTAAATTCAAGGAAAATGCTTAGAGTATACTTTCATGCCAGTGTTATTATTCAAGGCCATTTTATGCAAAGTCATGAGAAGAAATTGAAGTTGTCTGATTTAAATTTTCCTCTTTTTAGCAATAATAGTTCATTTTCCTTCTGCAATATTACCTCTCTTTCTTTCTTTCTTCAAAGCAAGATATAGAGATTAAATTTCATAGATTGTTACTGAACTGTTCATTCATCCATAGAAAATATAATTATCATTTCATTTTAGTGATTACATGAGATTCAATAAGAAAATGTGTTTTTTGATGAAATCGTACGTGTGCAATTGTATTACAAAATACTGAAACCTCTTACAGATTCTTTCTGATTATATTCTACATGTCGTTATTGCTTCATATTTAATGTCATATACATATTATATAATATAAATTAGTCTGTTTAATAACGAATTTTCGCAATGACTGGGTTTCCCCAAATTAATGTTTACTAAAACTTTTATTAAAATATTTTATATTACCTGACTTTAATGGATTCTTCAGCAAACTGTTTTTGAAATTTCCAATTTCGTTAGATATATATTTCAGAAATCTAATTTAGAATCTCCACATCGTTCTGTTTATCGTGCTATGCATTTCCCTATTTTTAAGTTTAGAACTTTATGTATCTAACAATGTCACAGAGACCAATAGAAGTAGATGGAAATGGATTCTCCTTGAAACTTTTCATCGTTGCTAAGCTATAAAACTAAATATTACCTGTTAGTATAATAAAATTTCAACATTTTCATTGAAAGTGTGTTATATTGAGGCTTACTGAACATGAAAAAATAATCTTATTTTTTATATTTTTATTGCCAACAATAAAAAAAATGCCGGTATTAAACTTTTGTATTTACAAAGAAAACAGTATCATCTTAATAATTCATTTTTTTCTTCTAAAGTATTCATAAAATGTTAAAAAAATATACAACGAAAATTGGCATCATTGCAAAAAAAAAAGGAAATTTAAATTTTAAAATGGTGGAAAATTAATTTTTTAGTTATAATATTTTCAGAAGTAATCGTCAAAAATCACAAAAAAAACATCATATTCTTTAATTAATTAATATTTCGAAACAAATTGCTTTTAGGTGCATATTCTTATTTTCTAAACTATTTACATGTAGAGTGTAGTAGTTCTAGGTCAAACGATATGACCTGTCAAGCGCCAGCATATATACACATACACGCATTCAATTTGATTATTAGAAGAAATTACCAACATCATGATCAAAAATATCACATGAAATTTTGAAGAAAATAAAAATACATCAAAAAATGTACTTGTTTATTGATTTTCCATTATATGACATTTAAAAAAAATTAAGCTCCCTAAAAATACGGAATAAGGTAATATAAAATTATAAGCCTCTTGAATTTCTTATTATTCGAGCAGAAAATTTCATTTTTACAAATTAAAATAAATTCTCAGAAGAAATTTATCCATTAAGCTTATTAGTTAATTATTAAAATGATAAAACAATTAATAGTGAATTAGTTAAATACATCAATCGTTTGTTAATTACATCAAGTACTCATTTCTTTAGGCTACTGCATGTAGATTTGAAGAGACGGGTGCTTTGGTACAGTGTTTATGAGGCTACGAATATTAATAGAGCATATTAATAGATATCGAACTGCTGCATGAATTTTAAATTATACATTCATTTAAACCTTCGATATAATTAAATCGCATTGCAATTTTTTTTTTAAAAATTCCAACATACCTAGTTTTATTCTTTTTACCTTTCTTATATGTAGTTATAAAGATTTTTTTGAAATTAATATGGCATTAAAATATGTTTTAAATGCATGCTATTGAGTGTTATTGAGTTAAATGCATATTATTATTGTTTTAAATAACTCAACATCCATTGAAAATCATAGAGAGATAAGAGTTTTTCGCACTTGATGCTTGAATAGAATATGAAAAAGCTCGCTTCCGGGTCATAATATTGAAATTTTTTTATAGAAAATTTAAACAGAACCTGTGACTCTTTGCCATATAATGCTTTTATTAAATTACTCCTTGTTGAACATGGACATTTTTCTGCTAGTTGAAATCGCAAAGGGGATAAAACTTCTCGATATTTTTCGAACTGATTGAGACGATGATGGATTGGAAACTATTTCTAAAAGAACATGCATTGTTATTCAAAGATTTATAAACTTTGGACCAACTGGATTGAAAATTTTGCAAACTAATATGATATATTTTCTTCACGGAATATCTAGCACATCTGTCTGATATTAAATTAGCATTGGCATATCTCTTAAAATTAAACCTGCGAAAATAGGATCAAAGGTTAACGGAACTTTGTTTTATACTTTTTAATTCATTTTTTGATACTGTCTGTTGCTCAAATAGTGTAAAATATTAACATTACAATAAATTTACTGCATGCAAGAAAGTCAAGATCAGATATTGAAATGCCCGATATATAAAACTTGATTTCAGAACTGATTGATTGCTATAAATGTTGAAAAAGGTATTTAAAATAACGCTAAGAATGTTGCTTTTAATTCACAAACAGAAATTAACCTATATGGAGATTGAAGTGATGCAAGACAAATGACGGACGCTCCGTGAAGAATATGTCAATTTGCTATAACCATAAAAAAATCAATTTTTGGAATTCAATTTTCTATGAAATGTTTGTTAAATTTATTAGTGAACTAACTCACTGTTCGCTTCAATTTCGCAAGGAATATTTAGGGAAAGATTTTCTCAGGAAATACCCCAAAAGTCATTCAGATAAACTTAATGACAAATCAAAATCACTGGCAGACTAACAGTTTTTTTTATATAAGTTAAAATATTGAATAAATATTGAATACCGATAAGTTACCTGCTCAGTTTATTAGTTTAGGAGAAAACAAACTGAACCCACTGTAGCTGTTTAATTGCCTGAGAAAATGCAGGCTATAAGATAGCTTCAGATTTGAAAGTATCTGTATGTATATTCTATTGACAATTCCTGTTATTGCCTAATCAACAGAACATTAACTGTAGGCTTCAATGTTAGGTAAAATACTTTTAGGCATATATTAATTCAAAATAACTATTGACAGTTTTAGCAATATTCAGTACGGAATCTAATTTAACAAAACTAAATAATTTTATAACTCTATTAAAAAAAGTTCTCGAAAAAAACAATTACAAAACTACTTTATATTTAGCAGACGAAAAAAAGCTGCTGATACAAACAACATTCATGAATTATTCACTATTACTTATTAGTATAAACTTTATAACTATTCGGAATATTTAAATGCACCAGTTCAATCGATAATTATAAGAAATAACTATTAATATACTTATAAATCTGCTTAGAATTTTCTATAGGGTTGGTTCTATGTATTTTTTTTTCTGCGACAAACATCTGATTTCAATCGTCAGTCTTGACTTCCTCAATCGTAAACTACTAGTTTCTATATGAATGAATTGCGAGAATGAGAGCGTTTTTGAAAGGAAAAGATATAGTCAAATACCTTGCTTTTTTCCTTTTTTTCAATATTTTTTAAAAAATAAAAAAACCCGACGAAGTGCACTATTTAAAAATATTCATTTATCTGTAACTAGTTCATGCAATTCTCACTGGCACCATCTGTTGTTTCTATTATAAAATTATCAGATAAAAAAATGTATTATTTTTCAGTGAAAACTAACTTTTAAATGACGGTGTTGTTTGCCCTTATCTCGTGTCTGCCGAGTAAGTCTGATTATAATTTTTTTCGTACTTAATTATAATTCTCTAATTATCGACTGTTAATGAATATATTCATATAAACTTTGTTTTGAATCAAAAGAATAGTAAAAAACAAATTATCACAAAAAGGTTTTTAGTATTTAAATGTTTTAAATATTAAGTGTTTTATATTAAGTATAAAGTACTTTCTAAATATTATAATTTCACTATTCTAGCTTTCTGAATTTATCTTATCAAATAAATATATTTTTAATCAAAAATCCATATTTTTCCTTGCAGAAAGTACTTAGATACTAACTTCTCGATTATGAAAATTTAGTTTTTTCTGACATAATTTAGGTACTTATTTTCTATATAATTTATTGCTTAAGCAATATTGTAGGCAGAAAATATGGACATATTTAGCTAGATCTTCACATAAAATGAGGTATAGAACGCCACTGTTAAGCAAATATTATTTCTGTTAATTTATTAAAGAAATAAGAATCCGAATAAGTTCTTCATAAGTAGATATCCCTTACTTAAGAATAAAATATGATTTTCTGGAAGGGGTAAGAAATTACTATAGAAAGCGAGGTTTCATACCTTATTCAAAATTTAGAACAAATTTTCTTATCACTAAATATACTCCAGTGAATTGAAGTTTTCTACATTTCTCCTCAGATGGATCCATTTGCCATTTTGATAATCACACATTATGTAACAGTTACTTAAGTTCATTCGTTTCTTTCTTTATATTAGTAAGATTTACTTTTAATTGTATAGTAGAGAAATATCTTGCCCACAAACTCTTTAATATACATAATAACAAACGCAATGAATATATAAATTCAATAAATGGAACTTTGAAAAATATATATTTGCAAAACCTTTTTGAAATATTTTTTTAATTATTAAAATTCAAAGGAATTAAATTGAACCGAAACAATTTGCGTCACTG
>JAPMOR010003492.1:0-17120 GCA_026543865.1 Argiope aurantia | reverse complement strand
CAATAGTTTCAGCTATCTTCAAATGTTTTAATTTATTCTCTAAAACTCATAAATGTAATATTTCAGTCTATAAATATGAAAGATTATGACTTTCATATGACTTCAGGAATTAAAAGTTAAACACAAAAATGTATTTAAAATCACGATAATGGATTAATATGTATGAAAGAAGTATAAAATGCTTTTTTAAATATAAGATGTTACAGAAAACATACGGAATTGAAATTGGTTTTAATGAATTTTTTTTAAGAATATAAGTGGTAAATAAGATATTCTCGTTTATTTTTTCCACGAAAGGCAGTAAAATCAATACAGAAAGAGATCTATCTGGAATAAATGTGTGTGGATGAACAAACTATTGCCCAAATTCATGCTAAAACTATCGTAGTGTATTTCATTCGATGTACGACGCTTGAAGTCGCTAAGTTAGCCTTGTTGAAGACAAGATTCTCGATCATATGCGAGATCAGGATGCTTGATTGACTTAAATTCAATAGAAAATATGCTCAAGAAAGAATGAGAATACAAGATATGCTCAAGAAAGATGAGCGGTTTATTACCAAAGCATTTTGTAACAGTTACAGATTGCTCTTTGGGAAAAAGAAAAAGAAAAAGTATTTCAAAGTTTGCGGAATAATTTTGCAAACTGTATATGTTAATCTAATGCTTAGCCATGTTATCCTCTTGGAGAATCTACAACGCGCTGTTAGTACCAGCTACCATGCTATTGTTCTTCAAAGAAAGACTATTTGATGAAAATTATTTTTCATTTTTAAGTTTTTTAGCTAAAGTAATAATTTTTATCTAAAAAGTGAGTGAGCCCTTAATTTGTTCACACTCAATTTTTTTTAGTAGGTTTAGGGTAGGTTCATTATTTCTATCGATGTGGCTTAAGATATAGCCAAGCTAACACATGTTCGGTAAAAATAATTCAAATCTATGCTATCTTCATATAATCAAAAAAAAATTAATTTCGTACTAAAGAGGAAGATACAACAGAAAATTTGTTTTCACAAAAACCCATAGAAACTACATGGGCTGGAAAAACATTTCTCAAACTAAATAAAAAGACCAAATTAAATATCATTTTATGAATTGTTCGTAAATTTTATGAAAGGAATTGTATATATGTATTTTATTTTTATTAAATGCTAGAGAAAATTAAACAAAAGCGTTCGTATTTATGAGTATAGATGAAATATTCTTGCTTGAATTATTTTTTGCTATTTGAGCTTGAAAACTAATTTATAGATTATTCATATATTATTAAAACTTAAACTCGGATGTCAATTTACATTTATTATATTTATCTAAACGTATTTTGCTAAATGCATTGTATATCTAATCAAAGAAAATTCAAGTCAAGCTATTTAAATAAGCGTAAATATTTATTTTGAAAGTTTGAAATTTATTTTAACCTTATTTCGCAGCTTTATAAGAATAGCAATCTCAGAAATCCATACAACAGGGCACTTAAGATATTCAAACTCACAATTAGTATATCAAACATATTCTTCACCACCTTTGAAAAGCAAGCCAAGCCCAACACAAGCTTCTTCATTAATATTTATGAAACGTTTCCGTAGCCCGGATTCTTTTCTTTTAACTCTTCTGTATCTCGTGAATCGAATTGGCTGGCGTATTTTAGCCACATCAAAGCCGATACCGGTCCCTGCCCGGTAAATGAAGTTTCCAGTCTTTTATCAACCCCCTGAATATAAAAGTGCAGATGCAGCTGATTTGGAAGTCAAGGCATGGCAGGAAACGTTTAACTATTATTTATGGCCTTAAGTCGTGACCGCCCATAATAGTAAAATAAATCTGCGCCTGTGATCCGTTTTGCATTAAAAATGGAGATTTAAATTGTTTCACACAGAAGGAGTAACAGCAGTTAGTGGTTTAAAAGATCCGTATATATTGAAATGGAACAGAGCCTAAATGTAATTGAAGTGGAAATATTTGCTACGTCGTTCCGTATTAGAACTGCTGCTCACATCGAAGTTTTAGATTTGAAGGCGGGGTCCTAATGATTGTGTTTCCGTATTACAAGTTTCAGAGTCACGAGAATGCTTTTGATTTTTAAATGCTTCGCCTTAGTTGCTGCAACAATCTTAATTTTGTTCCACAATAGCACAACAAATATATATACATATTTTTAATATTTGTAATTTATCTCCAAAGTTAAAATTATTGGAGGTAGTTTAAGATAAGTAATATAATTTTCCCCCAAATATAAGTAGTAATTTTAAAAACTTGATTGAATGACCTTTTAAAAAATATCAGCGCTAGGCTTTAGATAAGGAATATTATTTTCCTCCAAAGATAAATAGTAATTTTAAGAACTGGATAAAATGAAATTTTAAATAATATTAGCACTAGGGTTTAGATAAGGAATATTATTTTCCCCAAAAGAAATATAAGATTTTACTTAGCATTTTTAGAAACAAAGAAAATACGACAATGTTTTAGTCAGTACGTACTTTTTATAAACAAAGAAAATTTCAAAACAAATTACCAAAGAAGAGAATTTTAAAGTAGAATAAATTCTTGAATGTGTTTCAAAATTTAAACTCATAATCTTATTTTAACTTAAAGTTTTATATAGCTTCATATTTGGGCAAGTTTTTCCGTTTATTTATTCGATTCGTTTCAGTTTGTTACACGCAACTTTCTTGTGAATATCGGGAATCAAATATTATTTAAAGCAACTATTTTCTTTGCATAATATTTTTGAATCCATTCGAATTTTAAATTAATTGATTAAATTCTTATTGAATATTATAAAGAATATAGGTAGACATTTTATCACCATATGCTATTTTAAAGCTGGTTATTTTTAAACTTCAGAGGTTTCCAAATGGTTTCAAATACTTTGGGTAGGTGTTCATTTTCCAGATATCTCGCAATAGCGAATAAGCAATAAAAAAAATCAAAGTTCCATTTTTAAAAATAGTGTTTGAAGATAACGAAATTTCTAAACCTCAGGGTTGGCCTGGCATTGAATCGATAAAACCAATTTTTGAAACTTCCATTTTGAAATTATGGAATGTACTGCTATGAAATATGTATAAGGCAGCTTGAAAGAAACATAAAAATATTCATTCAACGGTTTTTATGCCTGTTGAGTATTCTTCAATAGTTATATGGTATCTGGAATGTGTCAGTGACATATCATGTTCTTTACTATTCAATATGATACTTTAACGATGCAATTTTTCCCTAAACTACCGTCTGACTGCAACAATATTTCATGAAAATAGTGAAATAGAATAGTTAAGCGAAACATAATTTTTATTTTAACGCATATTCTAGTTTTATATGACTTGCTATAATTGCTTTGCATATCTATTCCTTGCATCAAATGTATTGTTTGCTTATTTAAATTACTTAAAAATTAAATCGAATTTTCAAAAATATAAAAGATTGGAAACGATACATTTTGCTCAAAATGCTCTTAACTGACTTATTTTTGAATTTATTCTTCGCAGTTAATCATACTTTAATTAATCTCTACTAATAATAAAGGGATATAGGTGTGTATGTGTCTGTTTCTCTGTCTTTCGACCTTGTACAAGCAAACCATTTATCTTATAACTATCAAATTTCGAACAAATACATTTCAAAAGGTCAAAATGCGCATTTTGGAGTAATTTTTTGAAACTTTAATTAGAATTTTAATCAACTTAAATTAATTACGAATATAGAATTTCCCATACGATATTTTCAACAAAAAAATGCTTTGGAGAAAAATTGTTGTCGGTTTAATATTAAAAAATATCTTTTTAATAATACCAATTTAATTAAGATGAAATCATTATATAAATTTCAGTAATTTATAAGAAAACATTTGTTTTGTATAATTATAAATAAGTATAGTTATAAGAAAGTTAAGAATGTAGTAAGTAAATTATAAGAAAAAATGATTTTATTGCAACAATATATTTCATTTCTATAAATTTCGAGTGATTCTTTATATTGTTTCATCAGGTAATAAATAATCCGGTGATTTTCCGCCAGATGAAAAAAAATTAGCACGGTTTACATCAGAAATAAGAAAATGAAATTACAAAGTAGTTAGTAACAACATTACCTATTTTCTGATTGAAAGTTGTCTTTTGTAGTTCCTAGAATTCATTTCCTGATTCCATATATAAATAGCGCAGATAGTAAATAGAATATTTATTCTTCTTCGGTTTTTTAACTCTCCATGGGAGTAAATGCTTAATAAAACAATGATAAACTTCTGATTTTAGTGCAATAATGAAATGCGCTGTTGAAATTATGCAGATAACACTTTAAAAATCTTCAAAATTCAGAAAACTGATTGCCGATCAACGAAACTTAAGTCGTGAAAAAGACAATATCTTGAACTTTAAAAAGGATACCAAATTATTTTCAGAAATTATTGGAATCCCTCCCCCCTCAAAATATATATTCATATTAAACTAGTAAGAAATATTAATTCATCACAAAATAGTCCCTTTTAGACATTCATTCATAAAAAAATTATTTGTTCTTAATATCAACGGTCTACACTATACACATTCTTCTGTATTATTACTAGAATTATAGGAAGAACTCTACTTCTTACACTCAACCCAGCACGGGCCCGCTTAGAATGCGCACACCTGCAACATGCAGAGTTCTCCTTTTTCATGATTGCCGCTTCTTTTAAGTAAATACTGTAAAAAAGAATATAAAGTTAAAAATGTTATTATTTTAAAAAGATTTTTCAACGCTAAGGTTTTAGTTGTAAATTCATTATAAAGAAGTTAAACTTCAATTGGATAATTGCACAATCATCACGTTAATAATATTAATGTTTGAAAATTAAGAAAAATAACATAAATTGTTGAAAAAAATTCTGGCATTGCAAATCAGTTTGATTTTAAATAACTTCTATGAAGTAAAAAAAACCGGAATTATAACTCAATAAATAATTTTCATTTATTTTAAACTATTAATCAAAATTTCTGTTTCATTTCGGTTATTTCTTTGAAAATAAGATCAAACCCAAACAATATAGAACGAATTTTCATGCACCCGAACATATAATCAGTATAATACTGAATAGTTGAACGGACATAAATACACTGGTGTGCAAAACTTAAGCAACAATGCAAATTTTAAGCAGATAGCCATGAAATTTCAGAAAAGGAGTTCTTGCGATCAGTACAATGAACACGTAATTCAAGAGAAAGGTTATGCGTATGCAAATATCAGGAACAAAACGTCATAGGCGACGTGAGCGTACGCAAAACACGTGCGGAAAGCTCGCGCAACTCAACACTACAATAAAAGGAAGGACGGAGGAGCAATTAAAGACATTCGCTGCAAGTGCACGTGAGTTAATTCGTGAAATATGGCTAGCAGAAATCACCTGGACGATTTCACACGTGGAAGAATGATCGGAAAGCTGGAGGAGAGGCGTAGTGTGACCAGTATAGCTGAAGAGTTCGGAATCAACAAAAGTGTCGTTTCGCTCGCTTGGAAAGCCTTCCAAACCACAGGTACAGCTGTGAGAAAGGTTGGTGGTGGCCGCCCCAGGAAGACAACTGCAGTGGATGACCGACATATCATCCTGCAGGCGAAAAGAACCCGAAACCAGTCAGCAAGCGCCATTGCTCATCAACTGTATGCAGCAACGGGGCGACAAGTGTCGCGTTTTACTGAGTCCAGACGCCTTCACAAAGGTGTCCAATTCGCCCGCCGTCCTGAACGCTGCATCTCTTTGACAGTT
Source organism: Argiope aurantia (assembly GCA_026543865.1). Lineage (NCBI taxonomy): Eukaryota > Metazoa > Arthropoda > Arachnida > Araneae > Araneidae > Argiope > Argiope aurantia. The sequence goes on along the minus strand of JAPMOR010003492.1, from coordinate 11,380 downwards.
TCCCACCGGCAGCACCGTTTAGAGTGGTGCAGGGAGCACAAAAACTGGACATCTCATCAATAGAGTCGTGTCTTCTTTACAGATGAGTCATTTTAGTGCCACAAGCGATTCCCAACGGCATTTGATTTGGAGAGAGGTCGGGACATGGTTTCATCCCAGTAACATCACGGAAAGAGACCGTTTCGGTGGTCCTGGAGTTGTCGTCTGGGGAGGCATTATGATGAACGGGCGGACTGAGCTCCACGTTTTCGACAGAGGTTCTATAACTGGAGATCGCTATTGTCAGGAGGTGATCCTTCCCCATGTGCATCTGTTCCGAGGTGCCATTGGATCAGACTTCGTTTTTATGGATGACAATGCACGGCCACATAGGACTCATGCTGTTGAGGAGCTCCTGGAATGTGAAGATATCACCCGAATGGATTGGCCGGCGTGCTCCCCTGATTTAAATCCGATAGAACATGTGTGGGATGCTTTGGGGAGACGCCTTGCGGCACGATTACATCCTCCTGGGAACACCCGACAACTTAAACAGATGCTGATTGAGGAATGGGCACTCTTACCTCAAGAACTGTTGGATAATCTGGTGCTGATTATGGGGAGACGGTGCGAAGCAACCATTGCAGTAAGGGGAGGGCATATCCCATACTAAGGAACATCTGCTTGCTGTTCTTCCTCTTGGACAGACAATCATGTGTAACGATACTATGAGTTCAATAAAGCCTTTTTTTGTTTGATTCCATACTGTATGCATTGTATTCATTTCTGCGCAACTATGCTTTCGTCATTCTTTCAGAACAAAATGCTGTATCTCATTTCTGAATTTCATGTCTCTCAGATGATTTCTCGTGAAGTTATGGCAAAAAACATACCTGTTGCTTAAGTTTTGCACACCAGTGTATATCACTCTTATGAAAGATACAAAAGCATAGATATTTGCTTATTATATTTCTTTGTAAACACAAATAAAAAGAAAACTAATATATAATCACATACAAATAATACAAAAAAACATGGAAATATTTATTTGGAGTCGAAAGAGAACAATGAATTGAAAACAAAGAAAGTAGATATTATTTGAACATTGAAATAAAGCTAAATCCTTAATAATAGGCAATATCAAAAGGATTGGTATAACGTAATTAGAAAAAAAGATATTTAAATTAGAGGAGAGAGAAAACAAATGATGCAAAATTATTTACATATGCATATCTAGTCGAAAACCAAAAATGCATTCTGAATAAAAATATTTAAACTCGATTTAAAAATTTATAATTCATAAAAAATATCGAAATAAAAGTTTTTTAATTCTTAGATGGATGGATAAAAACATTTACTAGGCTGTTGCTAATGTGCAGTATATAGTTGTTGTCTGCAGATATTGTTTTTATTTGCTCAAATTATTCTTACTTTTGATATAAAATAAATTTTATTAGAATACATTTTTTTTTACAAATTTACTTAATGTTCTTAAAAAATGAACACCTTATTCTGTTTAATTTTATAGAAAATCCATTTTAATGACAATCTCCTCTATATTTGTGATCGTGGATTGCAGAGAATCCGTAATCCAACCCTCCTATTTACTTCTAAATCCTCTCCTCGGGAAAACTTTCTAAGAATAGAAATTTCATTAATGGACAACAACCACGTCAGGTGGTCTTCCTGCAGTTGAAACGATTCTTCTATTCCTCCAAAATCCTTCCAGTCGAGAATCGCGTAAAAGTTCAAGTTCACCGTCGAAAATTCTTGGAAAACATCTTTTCGCTGGGAAATGCACCCATACATGGCCACATTCTTTTTCAATTTGTCTTCATCCCTTCGAGCCTTTGTTTGAGATAAACGGAGGCTGCAGAAATGCACTGGGGAGAACCGATTCACTAGAAAAGTGGTTCAGTTCCTGAAAGAGATTCATATCTGGAGTAGTGTGTCACTGAAACGCTTGTCGATCAATTCGTGTTTCTTTTGTTCAGCCTCGTTGTGCAGCATGGATGGAAAAGATGTTAAGGCACTATCTCGTAAAGTACTTTTGCGTCTTGGTGCCTCTGATATTGGCTTTCGTAATATTCTGAATTGTGACATTTATCTCTTTGTCGTTGCTCTCAATATTTTTCTTCAAATTTTTAGCTAAAGAAGTGAGGTTAAAGATGGGTTGTTTTTTCATTTCCGCTTTTTCTCTTTCACGCCGAAGGAAAATGTTTCAGATACGCCTTTGAACTTGTTTTGCTCGCTGGAGAATTTAAGTAAGCATTTTTATACGGATGAATTGAAATATTTTATTTCAAAATATTAAGTTTTACTTGTTGATTTTATTACCTTTACATATTGATTAAAGTTAATATTATTTTCAGATTGTTGCATCTGCGTTGCTTTTGATTTGTGAACGAAGATACTATGTAGATCTAATTTTCGTAAAGTTTATCTCTATTAGGAATCTATGAGGAATTTCATTAGCTTGCATAAAATAAAACACAAAAATAGAAATGTGTTCTTTGTATTGCAGCATCAAATTATAAAAAAAATGTTATTGTGAATTTTTCACGATATCGTAATATATTCTGCAAAATTGTAAATTGAAAACATAGTCTAATATCGAACATTTATGTCACTTTGCTAGCATGAATTCATTTATGAAAGTACCGATGAAATTCGATTATTCGAGCTGATTGAGACTGCAATCCCATCGAATAATCGAAAATTCGGTAAATAATCACTAAAGTATAAATCATTATTTGCTTTATATGACACAGCTTTTCATTTTTTTTGAAATTGTGAAGCGTCTTCAATTATTAAGAAAAATTAATACTGAAACATGGCATTTTATTAATTATCAAACACCTTAAAATAGATTTGCAAATATTACTGATTTCCACAATTTATTTTGGGTTTAGCCTGTTGCTCATTAAGAGATTTTGCAAAAGAATGTTCTTTTCCTCCCCACAAAAATACAAACTCTTTCCTAAATCATTTATAGTACTTTTTTTCCATGAAAATGTATTCAATTATCTCGCATCTCTATTGGAATATATTTAGCATTATATTTTGTTCTTACTTTTTTATTTAAAAAAATTCTTGATATCTTCTTGGATTATTAAAAACGACATCGGAAAAGACAATGATATTTAAAAGATCACAATTTGAAATTTGGCCCTAATATCGCCTTTCATCACATTTTGTGAAAAATTTTTGACTTTAATAAAAAAAAGTGGGGAAACACCGCTTCAGGTTCTTGCACAGACTCGATTAATGGAGATCTGCGGTTGATAGAGTATCGGATAAGACACTCTTTTATCATTAATATATAAGTATAAGAAAAATATAGTGTCTCGTTTTCTTTTTATGATGGGTTTTGATGTAAGCAAATTCTTTTATGTTTGAAAGGAATATATTACAAATACAGTGTCATACCGTGTCATACCAAATGCAGTGTCATAGCATATTTCACTGCTATTGACATGTTTTAAATTAGTAATTTATTTAATGTGTATTCTTAGCTTATAGTATAATTAGTTTGTAGTGTGTTATCTTTTACCTTTTCATTATATATATATTCTTTTAGAGTATGAATTTTAGCATTTATATTTAACCTTTTATAATAGGAAAGGAATCAAACTGAGAACTTTTGGCATAATTATTTATTTGAATATAAAGACATATTTTGATATCATAATCAAAACAAACAAAATTGTATACGTTTGTTTTTAAATAAAAATGTAAATCAGCATCTTTTTTGTATCTTTGTGATATTTTATGGTTGTTCAAATATAGCTGTGTTCTAAGACACCCTCTGAAATAACGCATAACAGTCGCTTATAGTTAGATCGCTTTATGAAGTGTTAGCATTTTTTGTTGGTTTTTACAAGTCTGATTCAAACTTCTCCTTATAAATTTGCAAATATTAAATATTTTTAATAAATTGCATTTAGTGCATAATCTTCGGAAGAGATGCGAAAAACAAATTTGAAATATTTTAGCATTTTTATTAAATTTTCGCATCAATACATTCCACTGAAAAAATTTCAAATTTTTCAACACAAGTAGCTTTGTTAATGTTGTTTCAAACAGTTTATATGAATAATTATTTAATTTTAAGAATTAAAATTGCAAGACTATTTTTTCCAAACACTGATTTAGTTTTTCAAATATTTCATACCGATTTAATATAACTAAAATGTAATGAAATGAATGGAAAGAAACGGGATATAAATTATTAAATAACAACTTGAAGCAGAAAATTGTACTAATGTTGTACTTAAAATATTTAAGGTTCCTGGGATTCCATACATGATTTCTCTCAAGTATTGATCTTTCATTTTAATCGTTGTAGAGATACTCTAACCTAAATAAGATGCAAAGATTCCCTGGTGATATGATATGATAAGTACATGGCATAGAATTCATCGCTTATTAAATATGGATATAAATATATACAGCAATGGAAGCAGACATACTTATATATTTATTTGAAGCAATCTTAAGTAAAATATTCTGTCAGAACTGAAAGAATTTTACATGAAATTTGAATGGCTATAAGATTTCTGATTAGAATGCGTATCAAAATTTGATACGCTTGCCTTTCAATTATTTAGATAGAAGCTTATTGCGATCTTTTATTATTTAAATTCTGGCGAATCTCAAATTCTATTTTGCAGTGACAAACAGATATAAATATCATTTGTTTCCTTTTTTATTTATGTAATTATAACAACTGTTTCCCAGAATTTAATTTATTATGTATTTCTTAAATTTTTGGTATTTTTTCTTCGGTTGTTGTGTTGAAATTATTTATTTTGCAGTCATGCATACTGCTCCAACTTTAAATAAAAATATTTTTATGAATTAGTTTAATGGGAAATTTAAAAATTTAAATGTGACGTTAAGATTTAAAATTTACTGAACATAAACTTTTGCAGAATGGTTTATTTGCAAATGCAATATATACATTTTTTTAAAAGAATAAACATTTCTCAAAAAGATATACTAAAAATATTCACATGAAAAATATTTCAAAATTAAAATGTTAAAATGTATTAGTTTTTATGCTGAAATATAAGCAAGAAAGAGAGAAATGTACAAGTTATTCAGCAGTAAATCATATTTATAGCAGTTATGCCAACATATGGGAAAATAAGCTAAACAATGTTACCACTTGTCACATACTCCCCTAGTGGCAGAATCCAGAACTGAATGATAACATTTCGGAAACAATTAAAGATAAGAGATAAACGTAAAAAAATGAAAGGATTAGAACAGTATTGGTTCAATACGAAACGTTACACATGAGAGGAACTGTAAAATTGAATCTAAATATGTACAATTTGTATCATCACTAAATTGTTCCTTTTTTTACAAAAAGAAATATTAAGTGATAAAAAAATTTTGAAGTCTCGGCAATTGAATCACAATAATACTATCTTCTTAAGTTTTCGTCCATATACTTTTGCTGTTGATTTAATTATATTACGTCACCATGAAAGCCTGCCTGTTTACTATAGCACATGCAAATGGCTAAATATAAAAAAAAACATAATTTTTTTATTACTTATAAGAATTAATATAAACGCCTTCTTTATAGCTAAATTTTAGGCACAGTCATTACTTTTCTCAAATTTAAAACGTGAGTAAAATAAAAAAAAACAGAATGAATTATAAATTAAATGTGAATCTATTTCTATAAAATTACGCTTTTTTAAATCTATTTTGGTGTTAAAAATTATAGTCATTTCCGGAAATGTTGAGAAAAGGAAAAGTGTAGTAACTGAATACCAAAAAAAATCGCCTAAGCTTAAGTAGTATTTCAATTGTATCTCACCATCAAAGTAAAATATTTCAAATATTTATGAGTTACATTAATGTAGATAAATTTTTGCACACATTTTAAGCTTCTTTTAATACTTCTGCCATCCATTACTGATATGATAATATTACATCTATGAGATTAACTAACTGTTTAGAAACTATTTGTAAAGGAATGTGCATAGACTTTGTTACTTGATTTATGATCAGAAAAGTAGACGAAACTGTAATCTACACCTCTCTAGAGATCTATTTAACAAATTCGAGTTCTGATGTGTTCGCCATCTTGTTAAAATAGTTTCTCCAGTATTGTATGGCTGGATTGCTGAAAGTTTTCTTATCTAACTGCTATTTTCAAAATCACGTTATTGAATCCTCTATGATGAACCGTTCTTAAGACAACAATAGTTACGATACTTGATTTTTAGTGTGAAATGAATTTCCAACTTACTGAATCAAAGTTATCTGATTTGTTTCTATTTATAATATTTCGATATTTTCTGTTATTTGGTCTAATTATTAGACAGAATTATAGAGTATATAAAAGAGACTCTAAAATATTCATTTATTTTAGAAAATTTTAAATGTTAATTTAATGCAAAATCTATCACACAAACCCATATTTTTCTAAAAAAACTGTAACATTACATATTTTACTTTTCAGATATTTTTGAAAAGGTGCACCAATTTAAAATTTAATATCCTTTTAAGCATTTTACATTAAGGGAACCAGAATCGCTCATACTAAGAAACGAAAAAACAATCAATAGTTAATGGCTTTATCTTAAAAGACTAGTGGATAAACTATAATAATCGAAATATTAAGAAATATCTTCTATGGGTCATGTAAAAATGTACTTTAAATCCCTCTTCCTTTATCCAATAAATCGAATCAATCACAACTACCTGCCTTGGTTTAACAAATCCTCTAAACCGATAGACGGCTGGCAAACTAGAATTATCGTATGTGTCTAGCTCTTCTTAGCTCTGCAGTTGAGATTTTCAGAAAGCTTACAGAATAGGGAAGGCGACGTTCAGCTTTCTCAAACGGAAATGTTTAATGGTAGAGAAGAGTTGAATTAAATTAGAAACAGAAATGTTTAAATGCAAGAAAGTGATTTTTACAGAGACGAATTTTGTCAGACTTAATTTGAAAATAAAAGGAATTGGTTCGAATTTCCCTTATTTGGCGATTCTGATTTTTAAAATCACCAGTTTATTTTGATGAAATTTATTATAACATCAAAGTAATAGAATTGAATCATTTTATGCAAAGCTTTTTTTTCCAAAAACTACTTCAGAAACAAAGCTATCAAGGAAACAGTGGCGTTCGATACTGGAAACAGGAATGTGAGCATATATTAGAATTCTTCCCTTTAAATTATTATTATATCAATTACTTTATTCATAAAATAACTAAATAATTAATTTTATTCATATAATTCTTCGGGTGTTAAAATTATTCAATAAGATGACTGTTTTTTGCTGTTGTTATTGAGACATGAACCGTCTCTATATTTTTTTTTCTGCTTAATGAAATCGAACTTTGCACAGATTTTAAATTCCAGGTGCATTAAATTTCCGTAATTGATTTGTAAACAATTTCTTTTAGTACTTTTATTCTATTAATAGCTTTAAATAGCTCAAATATGATTTTCGGCTCAGCATTTACAATGTTGGTGATCGTGCCGTCAATTTGATAATATTGTTAAAATGCATGTATCTCTGAATAGTTACGCCAGTTAAAGGTATACTTGCCAGTGAATAAGGTTAAAACAGTTCCTTGTGCATGAAGACATAGTATGGATATTAAATTCAGTCAAAGTTTGACCATGGTATCGAAATGCCTGTATTCTGGTTCTTTTCACATTTGTAAGACATGTATATTTCTAGAAGCAGACCGGAAAACTAGGTTATTGTGTCTTAAAGTATAATTGTGGAATGATGCAATTAAAAAAAAACTAGAAATATATCACCTCTAAAGATCAATAATTATAATTTCGGGAGTGTAACGCAATTTAAATATCTGAGTCCGATTATCTGAGTCTATTTTTATATAAAAAATGAATTAAAAATAGTTTATCTATAGCTAATATTTGTATATCTAGTCTCGTAAATCAAATTAAATCAAAATTGGTCAGTACAAAAAAAAAACAAAAATAAATCCATATAATACTTTAGTAACACTTGTTTTTCTCTACGGCTGTGAATGCTTGTTTCTCTACGGCTACGGCTTGTTTCTCTCTATGGCTTTATAAAAGCAGAAAAGACATAGAACACAGTTGGATTTTGGAAAGAAAAGGCTCATAGAAGATTTTTAAGCAAATAAAACACGATAACTTGTGAAAAATTGTATATAATAAGGAAATTACTTTTAAAAAAATTTCTAACTCAATATTGTAAAAATAGTAAAAACATTATGGTTGATATCTAATAATTGGATTATATCTAAATATGATGATGCATTTCCAAATAAAAGAAATCTTAAGAATAGAGAGGAAACGACAAATAGATGGTTGGGTAGTGTTGAGAAGGATCCAAAACAAATAGAAGTGAGCATCTGAGAGTCTATTGCGCCGGATAGAATCAGACAGTCAAAACTTGGCGAGACAACCTTGGTCTGTAATAAACTGTAGTTGCTTTAGAAAAAGAAAAAGTAGGAAAAGATGATTGTTTGACTTGTGTGACTCCAATATATTTATGAAATTCAGATACCTCTAACTTATTGATATACTAGCCGCCTTTGGCGACCAGCCGGTTCGCCAGTATTACCGCTCGCTACAATTTTCAATTAAATATTTTAAGTAACTGGTCTCTTAATAGATTCTCAAACAAAACATTTTTAATCTTCAAATTTTGATAGTCATACCAAACTTATACTGTTGTTTAGATCGTTTCGTTCAATTTATTATATATATTTTTCTAATTTGTTGTCATTTCCGGTAAAACTTCAACTTTAATTTCAAGTGGAAATGATGAAATTGCAATTAATATTAAGATATTTTTTAATTCAACCAAGCGTTTTATTTTATTTATCATGTTTATTGTTATTTATTAATTATTATTATTATTGAATGTGAGTATTGCAAACAGAATCGCTCGGTATTTAAGTCTTATGTTAACTACAAAATACTTTTCATAATTTATGTAATATTTCAAACAATAATTCAACAAAAATTTCTCAGATTCAGCATAAAATTCAGTTTTTAGTTTTGCTTTCAAAAGGATTGAAATGAAATCAATAATAATATTTCGTTCCTGCCTATAAATATATTTAAAAAATCATGAAGTCTAAATTTAATGAAGTAAGGTATCATATTCTGAGAAATATTCTGGAAACACCAAATTTTAAATAAATGAATGAATGTTTCTATTTTCCACGATCAACTAAGACTTATTTATAAAGTTTTGAATGATAAAAATTTAGAAAAACTCACCATTTTCATAATCTTAGGCCAATTAATCTTGAGAAACCTGCGCGCTGATTTGCGTATTTTCTTTGAAGCGATCGATGGAAAATTTAAAATTATCCTTCTTTTTATTGAATAGTGATATTCAAATTTTCATAAATCAGTCAGTTTAAGTTATTGGAAATTAACTCTTAAAAGTCACTGATTTAATTGATTGGAAATTAACTCTATGACCACCATAAAATCTGTGCTTTCTCTTGTGGTGTATGCATTCTCCTTAATATCCGCTCGAATAAAACATCACATACAAAAGTACTACATAGAACAAACACATCAAATTATACATAACATTTCAATAGTTGCCAAAAACAAAAGAGAGAAAAATGCAATTAATAAGCAGACGATATTTAGAAAAGTAGAGATATTTAGACTGGAAAATGAAATTATCTGAAATTAACCACACGCGCAGACGATATTTAAAAAAGTAAAAATATTCAAACCTGAAAAGGAAAATATGTGAGTTATTCCATCAATAAATGCCATAAGTTTGTTTATATCTTCATTATTTTATGAGTCATTAAACATCAAAATGGGTCCGGGACTAAATAAACACCCTGTATAGAGAGTGTAAAAGATCATAAAATAATTTTTCTTCAATTGTTTCTTAAGAAAAAATAATATTTCATATTTGTTTCATTTCCTACAAACACGTGCCGAAAAATATATTTTTGCAGATTTCATTTCGAAAAAGATTTAATTTATTTTAATTGGAGCTTTAATAAATGTGATGGCAACACTTTGAAAAAAGCTAATTTTTTCCCATGAATGCGAAACGTGCTCATGCAGCTTAAATTTTATTTTTATTTTGTACGAAAAATATATTTAAAATATTTATTTAAAAATCATTAAAAATAGAAATTTAATTTTAAAGTTAAAACATTGGTATCATTTAACAGATAAATTTTTGATCTTTAACTTCATGTAAAAATCTTTTTTGTGCGGTAATATTTTAGGAATTTATAGCAGAAACACGCCAAAATTTCGCTTAATTTCTAAATAAATGAAATTCTAATTAAAAATTCGAAAAATAACCCCCAAGTGCACATTCCCGGCCTCCAAGCTATATATGTGCCAAATTTGGTAGCTATAGGTTGAATGGTCTGGCCTGTAGAGCGCCAACACACACGCACACACACTTTGAGCTTTATTATAAGTATAGATTGATTGTATATTTCTCTTTTCATGAATCAATGTCTTTTCAACTTTTAAAGTTTGGGAATATACTTTTAAAATTAGAATATATGCTTTTAAAATTCGAATTTGATCAGAAGCATAGATAAATTGCACTTTACAAGTTATTTTTTCTTTTTTCGATCGCTCCTGATGACATTTATGTTTATTTTTTATATAAATGAGCATTGTCATCACACACAGTATGATAGAAATCAGTAGGGGAATAAATTATCTACAGAATGAATGAAAGAATCGTGTGATTAGTGAATAATCGGTATCAAATATTAGTGAATAATCGGTACTATATCTGCATAAAAGTTCTTTCGAAAAGAAAAGTCAGGCTGGTTAAAATATCCAATAGTCAGAATCAAATTCTGGACAAACCATGTTGGAACTTATCGATACTTCGAGTTTGAGGTTTCCTTCTCGAATTTCCAAAACAAGGTTTTTAATTTTTATTTTTATTTTGTATGTTTATAAGCAGTTTTTGAACACTAAATAGTATGGCAAATTAAAATGACAAAAGTTTAATAAGGAATCAGTTATAGAGATTGATTATTGTTTTCAGAATATTTTGTGTAAATACAATTAAGTTTCATAAGAATAAGTTTCAACAAAATAGGAAAAAATATGCAAACATTTTTTTAATGAGGTTTAAATAATAATCTAAATGTAAACATTTTTATAACTGTTGATTTGTTAATCGATCAATTAGCTAGAAAAAATCAGTTTGATCTGGAAGCAAATTTTAGAGACATGGAAAAGTTTTAAATGATCATTAATTGAAATCTGAATAAATTGCATTATACGACTATTATAAATCGAACGAAAGCATAAATTAAATTACCATGAAAATAAAATGAAAAATATCGAAAGCACCATCCCCCAAGTTTGAAACGACTCCAGGCAGTTTCTTACTCCGGTTATTTAATGATATATAA
>JAPMOR010003491.1:116648-148008 GCA_026543865.1 Argiope aurantia | reverse complement strand
TGTTCGAGTGGTTCTAACAATATCTTTGCGTAGTCAAAACCATGGTTCTTGCATCAGAAAAATCCAAACCAAACCTAACAATATATATTTTTGAAAGAACGCGATATATGGGAATTGGATGCATTATAAATTAGGAGAAAAAAAAGATTTTTTAGGAACTAAATTTGTGCAATTTGAATATATTGCTCTCAATTCCATTATGTGACTTTATTATACAAATATCTTCAAATATATATATAATATAATTTACATTTAAAAATAATTTAAATATATAAAAGATAAATATCTTTATTTACTTTATATTGGAATTTAAGTATTTTTAAGATAAAAAGAAATCATCAGTTCTCTAATTTTGTTCTGAAATAGATAAAATATGAATCCTTTATTTGTGAAAGATAAAGATGCATATATTGACAAACCTTCACAAGTCCTTCTTCAGTGAGATGCATCAAATCCAACTGGAACATAGAACGTACCCCTTGCCCATTAAAAGTGATGCCTCCTGTTATTCCAAGTATATTGCTCTGAAAGGGAAGAAATAATGGACCTCTAAGAAAATATTTGTATGAAATAGAAAACTGGCACACTCAAAGGAGCTACACGCAAATATTGTCTGCAATTCATACAGCAAAAAAAAGAGAAAAGAAATTGTTTGCAATGAAACAAAAACAATATTTATAATGGTATGTTTCCAATAGTGACTACGGGTAATTCATAAAACCCTCATTATGTTTCTATCTGATGTATCTAAATTCTCGGATCGCTGTAAAAGGCAATACGGGTACTGTGGTTAGTTACAAAATATCCAAAAACAGTCTATGCATCAATTCTTTTGTATAAAGCATTCCCGATAGCTGAAAGAGTAATTAACACTAATGCACCATTGTTACACATTTCAAGGAAATGAAAGCCCATTTATTTGTACGTATACTTATCATCATCCTAGTTAAGAATATCCTGTGGAGATTAAGTACAGACATATACTCATAAATCCTCCAGACTGTGGACCGTCCAGTGCATTTGACTGACCAGATGATGCCTTAGTAAATCGGATTGGATGCTTAAATCAATTTCAAAACAGTCATCATTAATCTCTCCTACAGAATGTGTCATCAATCAACGGCGTGTAGCCAACAAGACCACACTATTGTTATATTCTCCAAAGAAGCCAGACTTTGTTTACGTATCAGACGACTTCTATTAGGTAATTGCTACTTCAAATTTCTCATGTTTATTTAATTTCCTTCCAATGCATATCTATAATTCAGCTAGAACTATAACGTGGCTTTAAAACTTGGTGACTGATTTTAATTTCAAACGGAGAAGTGCATTTATTGAGAAGGAGAAAGATTTCAACAGGACAAGAAATAATAGGAATTTTAATAAATCCATTAGTGTTGAACTAGGTATAGATCTTTTTATTGATATATCTTCAATCGTGTGTTAAGTGAATGGGGCAAGAGTAGATTTTGCACACTTTGTCTTAACTTATGAAAATAGATTCGTCTGATATCAGGAAATTTTTAGGTCACACTTAACAAGACGTCAGAGTTAGACCACAATTTCCTCGTTGTTTTCAAAATATATCTACTTTTTGTTTTTGAAAAAAAAATGCCAATAACGTTCAGAGGCTCATCTTATCACCATGAAACCTTGCTATTGCTCTGTGTAGCGTTTCTGATTTGGTAAATTAGACAGCTCCCTAGGTCCACTTAGCTGAGAAGGAAACGCATGCAGGAAGAAACGCATGTCGATTAAAAAGATGTTATTAATGTATTTGCCAAATAAATAAATTTTTAGCCATACAAAATATATATTTTATATATTTGAATACTTTGTCAAATATAATTGATCAGCTTACATTTTTTTATTCATTTAATTATTGAAATACAAAGTGTTCCAAAAAAGTAGGTAGGCGTTTATTTCTTTAAATATTGCCCTTATAGATATAATGAACATTGTCTAAAACCGTAAAATACTTGAAGTTGCCGCTGGTTGTGTGGATACCGTGTGTGGATGCCATAATTCACATAATATGTTCCATTATTTATTTTGATTTTAAATTCATTGAATTTCTGAACAAGAACCATACATTTTATAGTAATGCTGTCAAGCTATCATGCTTCTGCTCTATTAATCAGCGACATTTTACTTACCGATTTCATATAGTTTATGAGACTTGTGCCGTCTGTCCCCTTCTTGACACCACCGAAGCAAGAAATGGTGGGGAATTCCTCCACCTCTTTGCCCACGTCCAGCTGTTCCAATGCTGATATGAACAGGTGCACCGCATCGAACATCAATGCTGTTTCTGTCTGAAACAAAGCGAATAGATATCATTCAGAATAGAATTTTTTCCTTCACTTTCAAAAGAAAATTTGTGAATTTTTTAAAGTGATTTCAAATTAAATAAAAATGCATTTATTATATTATTATAATTTCCTTTAAAAAAGCCCAAATAGCTGATATAAGTAGGTGACTTTAGATTTCCAAAACTTTTGAATGCAATTAGAATTAAATTATACTCTAAATTCTATCACTTCAACTCCCTTCGATTATTTTATATTCGAATAGCAGGACAAAGAGACTTCCTAGAAATATATTTCGCTCAAAATTTGATAGAAATCTACAAAATTATTGTAAAGACTGTATACTAAATTTCATTTGGCTAGTCGAAAGCCTTTTTTTTTAGTTATCTTGTTCATAAACAGGTAGACATAATTCCAAAAATGCGTTTTTCGCCTTTAGGGATGGCTGAAACGTGGAGATCCATCAAAATTCAAAATTTGCTGATTACAATACATTCTCTTGATTATAATTTGTATAGGAGAAAGTAAAAAGCTCACAGAGATTTCTTTCACGAGGTCGTGGTACTAAGAATTATTTTTTTTTCTTTAAAACGAAGTTTCCAGAAATTAATCCAGTGTTTGGGAACCTCTTTCAAATTCTGGAAGGAATGATTCCTGGGAACTACAATGCAATACTTAGGCATAATACACTTGATATTATGCCGACACAAACGACAGCAAATGATATCTTTAGAATTGATCATTGCAAGAGACTTCCACTCCATATCAGCCATATTGCCAAGTAAGGTATAGGATTGACTCAGAGAAGCCAGAAACAAATGGTCCTTGCATCACGGAAGATAAAAAGAAGCAGAGGAAGAGAAGCGTAAAGCAAAATTACACTTCATCATGAAATGCTGCGTCTGTATTGAATGGCTGAAGTTTTTGATACTTATGATGTCTCAAAAAGATTCTCATCTGGGAACCGTTGAAACATAGGTTTGTGCCATATTTAGAAATTGTGAAAAATAAAGGTACTTGGGATCTGTCATTTATGCAGATTTAGAAAGATTAAATTAGGGCTTCAAAATCCACTAAAAACACTAGAGTAATATTAATATCAAATAACATTGAAAGAGTATTTAAAATTTAGATGTACTTGCCCGTAGGCCATGTGTCAACCCTTTCCGGTAATTGTAAGGTCGCCTGGCCATGCCTTCAATGAGTTGATGGTAATCGTTGTATGAGTCTTGTACCAAGCGAAAACCAGTGAGGTTGCACTTGGCGTATTTGAAATCACTCAAATCAATGGTATGGAAATCCTGTTAACAACAAATAGTTTCTTCATTTTACATAAAAGATTTTCAGATAAAATACATTTTATTTTAGGGAACTAAATAAGAATGAGGATTTAATAATGAAAAAAAGCAAACGTTTTTTTTAGTTGTAATTTATTGTTTATTATTTTATTTATCTTTGCTACAGATGTATTTAAAGACTTTGCAACTCATTTCTGCATTAGCGAATTTTTTTTTCTTCTTATCAGCGATTTCACTTTAGAAATATTTGAAATAGTATGTTCCTTTTCTGTATATGTGTTTCGAGTCTTCTCTTCATTTAGAAGTAATGATTAACAATTTTTCCCTTTAATATTAATAATGTTGCTTATTTCGCATTTTTAGAAATTTTAATGCTGTACATTTCGCAACGTTTTAGCGTTATGGAATAGGAATATTTTGCTTCGGAAAGCACAAAAACATATTCTTAAATCCATCTCTTGTTTACAGCGAAATTTGATGCATAAATTAAAAGCAGGCAGACGATATTTTTCATTTCAATCATCAAACAGATGCCAACAATTTTTATTTCGAAACATTTGCTTTTCTGAACTTTTTTTTATCATATCGTTATAAAAATGTATAAATAACTTCTGTATATTTAAATATGTTAGAAGCGTAGTCAGGACTCTTAAACTAACCATAGTTGCGGACGACATAAATTTCCCAATATTGTCAATTCGACTCGGCAATGATTACATTTTAACGGGCATATTTGCATGCAGTGTTTATGCTATTTATATGCACGAAATTATATAAGTACTCTGTTTTATACTATGGTGGTTTGTGATTCTAAGTAATACAAAAGCATTTCAGTCTCAGAAATCCTGAAAAAGCACAACGAAGAAAAGAATCTCTGAATGTCTTACCAAGGAAGTTATCAGGTATTGCTGATTTTCAGTCATCATGCCAACTTGCTGAGCCTAAATAATAAATTAGAAATAAATTTTTTAAAAGGATTCATTGGATAAAAAGAGCAATCTAAAAATGCTTTAGACTGTAAAAATATCTTACTTGTTTTAGAACGTCAAAGAGTATCTCTCTGCCTACATCAAGCACTATCTTATTGTCTACTTTGAGATTGTGGAAATCTTTCTTCAGATTCCAAAATACCTTTCGGTAAGGAATGCTGTCATCCAAGGAATATAACCGTACTCCCCATTTATTTTTTTCGGCTTCTTTCAAGAAATTCTGCAATCGTATTATTCCTAAAAACAAAAACGTTCAAAAGTTACGAATAAGCTTTGAAATCTCAGAAAGTTGGTTGTCCCCCTTTCTCAAAATTAATTTTTTTTTCTTGTAAAATTATATCTTTTACACTGTGGCAGAACTAACAGAGTTTTAGACAAACGATGTTTTGGTTATGCTAGGGCTTAAAAGGGTTTTACCAGTTATTTCAAGTACAAGATTTTTTTACCGATATGCGGAAACACATTATTTCAGTAAAAATAAATTGGAGGTGTCATATATATTTATTGGTTTGGAAGGGGAATACTACAGACTTTTCATTTGTCTAAAAAAACATTTTTTCTAAATTAAATGTAAATACCATGAATTAAATTACTTCTGTAATACGATCGACTATGATTTTTAGTCTAATATTCCTTCATATATCTTAAACTATTATGATATAAAATGTTATATTTATGTTCCTTCTAATATTTAATGAGTTTATTGTTTATTGTCAGTTTGGAGAATCTTTTATGGCCATTCATGCTAAGATGAAGCTCTGTATGTAATCCTCCGACCAATGTAGTTTATCTGCAAGATACTTTCACCCACAAGTCAGTATAGGTCAAAGATACTTATTTTCACCAAGCTTTTATATTAATTTTTTTATTACTTAAAACACTTTATAATTTCTCTTATATTAATATATTAATACTATTTCTTTTAAAATTTGCTGAACTATATTACAAGCGATGTAGCACGGGTTTTCAAGTAAAAATGTTTAACATCATTTATTTTTCTGATGTACATAGTAATAAGAAATCAGAAAATTAACAACATTTATTTCTTGCACATAAAATAAACTAAATAATTGAATACTTATTAAACATAAAATTCTATCAAATAGGTCAACTTGAGCAAAATATTTTTAATAAATATTTTTCCTATAAGTAGAATTAAGCTTCACAATTATTTTATTTACGAAAGTTCAAATGATATTTATTTTTAAGTTTTCATTTGCATAATATAATATTTAATTTCTGAAACATTATACGACATTGAAATTTTGTAATAAGTACAAAGAAATGAGCAAATAATAAGATAAGAATGAGGAGTTTGTTCAGTTTTCGGGGATTTTGTCCCAATTCGAAGTGCACTTAACAGATAAAAAATATTTTAAGTGCTTACTTCATCACCAGGTGGCCCGCCATTTGTACTTTATCAAAATTTTAATTAATAATAACTGATAAGAATGTTCTGAGGATATAAAATATTATGTTGCCATCTAAAATAGACAATGTGCAAAATTTAAATTCTCCCTCACATCAAGAAATGCGAAAAAAATCGCAAAATTCATCTCTATGAACGTAAACAAATCAATAAAATTATTTCTTAATAAATCATAGTAAAGCAGCAACTTATTTTCTTATTTGATAATTACTCTTTAGTAGTATATTAAACTTCTTTTTAGTAATATTTTAAAAGTAACCAATTTTGCTTTTCATTTATAAATTTTAAGCAGATATGTGTTAGAGAAATTTATTTAGACAATTTTGGCAAGTAGATAATAGAGGAAAAAATCTCTTTATCAAAAAATTGTATACAACATAAAAAGAAAAAAGAGAAAAGTTTAAACAGAACAAAATAGAGAAAAGATTCACATTAAAAATAATGAAAACCCACTCATTTGTTACTAAAAAAAATAAATTGGAACAATTCTTTTTAATTCACTTTAATTTCCGTCTATGTTAACGCTTCCTCTTTGTAACAGTATTGCAGCAGTTCATGAGTTGTACATCTAAAGTACAACACACGAATCTAAACAATTCCTACGAAATATGCTTCCAATTCCAAAATAAAATCAAGATTTTTATCTTTTGCTCTTCTGTAGATTATCTGAAGTTCATACAATGGCCACAACATGTGTATTAAATCAAAATACCAGAAGCAACTTATTGAAATACTTTTACCGAATTCTTCAACTGCATATTACACAATAACGAAGTCTTAAGAAACGCTTTTACCATAATTTCCTTCATAGACGAGCGAGAAGTTCTGCCACCCTAAATGCTTCACCATGGTGACGAAAGATTCGCTGAGGACGCTCGGGGATGGATGCAAATTAATGGAAAGATCGTCCCTTCTATTCTTATAATCCCAGCGAGTCTCAACGTGAGGGACTTCGACTTCATCGCAGATGGACCCCACGTGCAAGCTCGTCAGGTGATCCTGTGGACCGAAGATCGCTGCCACGCCCATTTCCAGAAGACCACACACTGAGAAAACCAAGAAAATTTGATAAATTTCATGAACATGTAAAATGGAGAGTTTTCAGGTTCGTAAATTTTAGGATTCGAAATTATTCTTGATTTATTTCTTATTACCCAGTTTTTTTCAATAAAATACTATCTGAATTTCAATCCAATTAGTCAAATAAGAAAGATTTAAAAAAAAAAGTGCTTAAACTATGTTTTTTGAAAAGTTATTCATTCTGTTTCAATTAATTAAACAAAGAGCATTAATTTTTAGAATTTCTGTAAAGGAAAATGTATATGTCTGAAGGCATTAATTGAAAATTATATACTGTTCATTTTCGTATTGAGAAACTCTCCGCGCTTTTGCGCATGCGTCATTTGTATTTATTTGTCCAAAAAAAAAGGATGGGCCGATTTTTTTTATATTTAGCAATAAGGTGAACTCTGATTATTCGAGGAATTAAGAGACGTGATAATCGCTCATTTTTCTGCTTACCATCCCTTAGTGAAGTACAATTTCCGAAAAGTGTTTGCCTTAGGTTTCTAAACCGAATAATGTGAATAAAAAGTCTTAAAATTTAAATTTAAAGAAAAACAATTTTGACTGCCATCGATTTAATGCTGTAAAAGTAAATTGTCACGGAATCCTAAAACGAATAATATAAATGAAAAGAATTTTAAACAGAAATTTAAACAAAATCAGCTTTGAATGTTACAAATTTAGTACTTTAAAAATATATTTATTTAAAACCGACAATTTCTTAAAGTTTTGAAAGATAATAATTGTCTAATACTATATATTATTAATAAAATAATGTAAATTTTAAAAATTATCATAAATGATAAGATACTGTTATTGCCGGTATTATATTTCTAATTTAATACCATTTATGAACTTGTTCGTAGTGTTTAATTAAAGTTAGTTCTACTAATTGTTTGTAAATATTAAATATAGTTTTATGAATCAAGTTTTTATTGAATATTTTTTCACTAGCGTTTCGACATTTTTCTAACGGAACCCGTTGCGCTTTTAAAGTAAAGTTCACATTATTTCTTCTTCATCATCGCTTAAGAGTTAAATCCAGACAATTTATCTGTTTTTTTTTCTTCAATTGTGAATAATGTCTAATAATCTTCGAAAAATATTTCTAATTTTCAAGCGATTCCAGTCTTATTCAATACCTAAAGCAGCATAATCAAAGATTTTCATCTTATAAATTAAAAAATTTGTCAAGAAAAAGATTACGAATGAATCGAGAATGTGATAAAGCAACTCATAAATGAGAATCATATAAATCATAATTTATTGTAATTACATATGTGATCAATTTTATACAATGGAAATGCGAGCGACATTATAATTTCTCTTTGTGCGAGACCCATTCCTTTTCATTTCATTTTATTTCAAAGATTTTATACCTGGATTTTCTTCTCAAACTAGTAGAAAAAAATGCCTGTAACTACTATCAAAATAGTTTAATATTTTTTAAAACTAACTATTTGAAACTATATGTAATGAAACTATGCAAAGTAATTTTCAACAAGTGGCAACCAATAAAATCTTCGGTCGCGTTTAATATCTCGCTTCTTTTCCTTTACTTTTAAAAATAGCGCTAGGATGAAGAAAGAAAAAAAAACTTGGATTAAATGTTAAATAACTCTTCGCAACTTCCTTGCCAGGGTTTTTTATATGACTTCACATAAGTACTCAACAGGTGCTCGCATTAAAAGATTTAAAATGTGACGCCTAAAAAAGTCACTTTTACCATCACATTTTTTTTCCTTCAAAAAATAGCCTGCAGATTCACTTTTGAGATATTTTTGGAATCCCTTAAACATATGTCATTTTATTTTATTTTTATTTTTAATATTTTTGTTAGCTTTTACCCGTGCTTATCTGCTGTTTCTTCCATAAACTTGTTTTAAATGAAAAACAGAAAGAAGAAATGAAGAAACGAAGAAAAAGAGGAACTTGTTCCCCATCGTACTATTTGGCATGCACTGCTGAAACGATCGCTCCGAAGATCAGCATGAAACCGAATCATCTTTCATTTCTTCTTTGCCGTTGCTTTTTTTTTTGGGGGGGGGGGAGGGGGGAGAACAGATGTACGGAGATAATTTACTACTCGTGTCGGTATTCGTTTGATGGTTTCAAACTTCCGATTTAAAAAAATAGGAAGGGGTTTTGCATTTATTTATCGAAGTAAAGTAAACATGGCAAGAAAATCCCTGATGAAGATTTACGTTAATAAAACATATCTTTACTAATGATTTGCATAGACTTCAGCTACTTATTCGAAGCAGGCTTCCAACGTAGTTTTTAGTATTAAAATTTAATCAAACCATTCAAATATTATGGGAATAGAAGGTATTATTCCGAAAAATTAAGGTACACTTGCTGAAGAGCATTGAGTGATACATATACAACCATCAATGAATAACCGCCATTGCTGACTAGATGGTTCGCTGCCAACGAGTAGGTAATTTCTAATAAATCTTAATCTTAATAGCTTGATGTTCACTAATTCTTCAACAAAGAATTTTTAAGCAATAAGATTTTGGTAAAAATCAAAGTCATAGAATTTTAATAGCTCTAGCATTGTTTCTGTTTATTACATGCATGGAACTTAATAGCGGAGTTAAGTCCGAGAATATCATTATTCCATTAAAAACAAAATTGTCTCATTATTAAATCTTCCGGTTGCACGTTGTCTTTTACTGTGATGTAATTTCACTTCATTATTTTTAATGTAACCTGTACAAATAAAAAACAGAATCTTTTTTACATCGATTTCAACAATAGGAGAAAAACACAAAATTGAAAACTTAATGAAACAATAACAGCAGTTTGACTTTTAGCTAAAAAATGATTATCTACTTTTGAAAAATATGTTGTTTTTGAAATATTGTCATATTTCAGGAAAGCCTATTAGACAATTTAATTATTGGAAAGACAATTTTTGAAAAACAATCAGAAAAAACGATTTTTTTAAACTTTTAATATAAGTATGATTTTTGTGTTATAATATTATCAGAAGTTACGGCAAAAAAATGCCCTAAACTTAATTGCAAGTTATCTCTCTGTTTCCGCACATTCCCACCTTCCTCAGTATATTTTTTTCAAAATTTAGCAGTTGGAAATCAAACAGTAACAACAGTACACAAATGATGTATATAATTATTTAATAAAATACACATTTTGAGTTTATTTTATTCTTGATAGAATGCTAAAAAATCACTAAAAAATGGCGAAGATTAAGTTTTACCTAAATAAACAAAAACAATGTTGTGCTAAATTGATTGCCTCTCCATGTTTGTGAATGAGCAAAAGAAACTTTTGGGTGAATTAAAATTACGAGCATTACAGAACTCCTTGGCTCTATCATATTTTTTTAGTTTTTTCAGAAGACAAAATCGTTCAGGATTGTTGTTATATTTTTTTTCGTTCATTCTTAATAATGAAATGAAAAGTATGAGAGAATAATAATTTTACTACTGTTAGATAATAAACAATCATACTAAATGTCATCTACACACTTTCTTCAGCATCAATTTGAATCTTATTACAGATAATATAGTTGCCCAAAAGGCAAATCAAATGATTTAAAAACAATGTTCTTACCTTTCTTAGTAGCATCATAGATATCGCCCGTGTTAATTCTTTCAACTTGTGCTACCAGTGCAGGTTTCCGGCGCATTATTGTATCCCTGTTAAAAAATTCCACAGCTAATCTGAAGGCTAATTCTTGCTCCTCATCCTCTGTGTCAAATATACCACCTGTAAAAGGAGCACCTCTATTAAAATTGCGAGACGTTATTTTTTCAACTAGAGTTCTTTACTAACATATATTTTATAAATAGATCAAATGATTGCCATCTATTTATTGAATTGCTATCTATTTATAAAATGATCAAATGATTTTATAAATCACTGCAGCTTTTTGATAGCTTTTAAAATAGCTGAATTGCCAAATAAATTTAAGGTGGAGTACATATGAATAAAATAAACTTTTTTTGCAACAATCTATATAGAAAATAGCATTGTCGGTTATGTTTTAAAGTTTTCGTTTTTTACAGTTGATTTTAAATTTAGTTAAACGTTAGCATAACTTTTCTATCAATCACTAGTTATCTTGCGATTCCTACCCAACCTCGCTAATTGATAATTGTTCTAATAATGGAATTTTAATTGGAAAAATTTGAAAACTTTATTAAAAGTTATTAAATGTTTTTAATCTAAGTTTCATATTTCATTTAAACTTTTGGCAACTATTATTGGATTGGAATTCTTTTCCTTAAAAAAAAGTTCTAATATATCTCCGTATGGTGCATATAACATTTCACACATTGGCATTTGTTACTATTGAATAATCTTTTAACTGACCCCACATTGATGGTTCTTCATATTCTGATACAGTTTAATTTAGGGATATTACATTTCTTTTAGACAATTTCAGATATAATAACTGTAATAATTGGTAATATCATGAACCATTTTCTAAAATAGGACTTTTATTTGAAATTGCGATTTAAAAATTTATACTAAAATTCATGTATTTGCTATCTTCTGAGTTTTTGAGTTCAAGTACGCAGGAGCAAACAATTCTTACGAATAAGCAATTCCAAAATTGTTTATTCATACTGAATTGCCTATTCGTGCATTAATTCAAAAATTAAAATACAACAGATTTACGAATCTTAATGCAAATTTTTCAACCAAAATTTCAAGTTAAAGTCAAATGTTGAAATTGTTTGTTTCTGTGTATTTGAACTCAAAAACTAAACTGATAGAAAATACGTGAATTTTAGCATATATTTTTACGATTTCAAATAAAAATCAGATTTCAGACCAGAATAGTCCATGATACTTATTACTAAACAATACAATAAGGCTACGAAGAAAAGGTGTAAGGCAGCTTTTCTTTGGTCTCGATATTCAAAACCTGTTAAATAATAACTCACGACAACAAGAAAGAAGATCATCTTTTGAACAATAAACGTCGAAACAAGGGCATAGATAATTCCTAATACCGAAAATAAAAATATCCCAGGATAATTAATTGCTGTTTTTTATTTCTTACGCTTTTCTGGCGTAAGAATGTTAAAAATTATGACCAAACAATTATATATTTTACACGTTTTGTTCTTAACTTTAATACGCATTTGTCTTTTCATACAAAATCGAAGATGCTGTACAATTTTCTACCCGTATCTTGTATCAGTCTCGAAATAGGAACATTAATTCCTCAATTTATTGCCAAGGGATGCTGTAATCAATCTTACTGTGTAGCGCATAGCCTCTTTACTATACTTAGACACAAAATTTATGGATAAGCTCATTTATTCCCATCTAAAGAATTGGAACATTATTTAGAACCGTATCCTATTAGATCAATGTGGGGACATAACATTAATTTAACATAAACATCACAAATGGATATATATATATATACTCCAATTTAGATTCCTTTAAATCATCGTGAAAGAAACTGAACTGCCAAAAATAATACAGTGAATTATTAGTAGTACATATGCAATAGTTTGAGAAACCTTGATATGGACAGTTATAAAATATTTCCCCACTTTTTTTAACTAAACATTGATCTTAACAACAAATTATCAATGTTGTTTGAAATTTCAAATGAATAAAAAAAAATAATGGAGATATTGAAGATCAGATGACATCAAATTAATAATATCAATAATTTTATATATCAAAGCAGTCAAGTTTCTAAAACCTTATACTAAAATTTCATAGTAACACAAAGAAATTTTAAATATCAAAGTGCGGTCAAGACGTTAAATATTTGTATTAATACTTGATTTGATTCAGAAGGTTTTGAATATTAAAACTAAAGTTTTCCCACTTCCTCATGATCAATTTTGCAAAGAAATAGTGTTTTAATCAACAGTTCAAATGGAAATTCCACAATAACCAGATTGCCACAAAGGAATGCTAACTATGAGCCAGCCGTCGACTTCCTTTTTAGCATTAAACCGAATTACCAGCGTTACGACATCGGTTGCAAAGTCGAAAGCATTCATCTTTCCGTGGAATCGAGCGAAAGGAGTGGACTATTTATACCTCTCAACGGACGGTCGCTTGTTTGTCAAAAATAAAATCTTCTCATATCGGTGGGTTTCTAAAAATATAGTCGACTCCGAACTATGTGTGTGTGAATGGAAAAACAGCGGAAGCGAGGGTGGAGAGATAAAAAAATGAATGTCATTCTCTCCAGGTGGGGATACCACTTATGGGCGTAAATGAGGGTTCTTCTTTTGGCTGATGATATTCGGGATGAAATGGTTCTTTAGGGAACAAATATGGACTAATGGTCAAATCTCCCTAAAAATAACAAAAAATTGGTTTGAATATTGTAGATTATGTGAAAAATAATAGTAAACATTCTTAGTTGTTTGTGATTTCAGTAAATATCAATCATCTGCAGCTGATAATCCCAAACTTTTATTTCTAAAAAAAATCTTCAATAAATAAGTTTTAATATCAAAAACGAACATAAATCCAATTATCTAATATATAAAAATGAATTTTTGTTTGTGCGTATTTTATGCGTTGCCGTATCGTTCATCCGATTGCGTAAAATATTGCCATCTTATTGCATGCACCACTTGCTCGAAGGTTATAGGCATAGTACAATTATTATTTGTATCCACCATATTAAAATGAATTATAGTTTACTCGTATTTTATACGCTGCCATACTGTTCCTCCGATTGAGACAAAACTTTACCAACTTATTACTTTGAACCTAGAAAGTCAATGTTGGATGCTCAGGAGTCGGTCAGTCACGTAATTTATTTGTTTTTTCTGAAGACGGAAAAACAAAAAAACAATGTCTATTCTATAGTATACCTTGAATAATATTGTCAAAAAATAGAATAGTTATTATTTATACTTCTCCTTTATATATCATTCAATTTCATTAAATGAATTTTTAAATATCATTCTTTCTATCATTCCTAATTCAACAAAACAGTTATTTCAAAAGATATTTATAAATTTATTTCTTTAGTGGCAGCAACGCGCCCAGTACCAGCTAGTTCTTTTATAAAATGTATACCAATATACAAACTCAGAAACCTACTGTTTATTAACATCTTGATTGTTACAGTCCACATCTGTGATTAATCATCATCTATTTAATTCGATTATCTTTTCTTTGTTATCTCTTAAATGTAATGCAACTTCATTTAATTCGGAAGTAGATATGAATCGACAATTCACAGGACAGTCATTATGTTACAGTCTTATTCTATGCTTAAACCTTCTATTGAAAATTAAAACTTTTCAAAAGCATTTTTGTATTAATTTCATTACTTTTCCTGTCATTTTGCGGATTAACCTCAGAATTCATTCATATGTCGTTGCCAACAAAGTCCATAAATAATTAGGATTTGGTTTTACTCATTTTAAAATAAATAAAACCAGTGTTTTCTTTGTGATGCTATCGAATATTTCCTTTAGGTGGTGTGTTTGAATCAAGTTCCATTCTAAATTTTAAAATTTCGAAACTGTATATACAAGAAACGATTTTTTCCAGTAAATGAATATTGGATAAAATTTGATACACATCCGAAGTTTTTGGACAATATTACTTATCAAATCATTTATCTTATCTAACTAGTTCTGCTTCATGAACATGGATAGACAAAGCACATATTCTTGGAGGGAAGTATTAGATTCAGAAATTTCATACCAACCCAGAATCCTGGTTTTAAAAAAAATAAGAAGAAATTCTTGACAAATTTCAGCTATTTTACTAGCCATGTTTTTTATTTCTTGCATTTTGATAAAAAATGCTTGAACCAACAAAAAATAAAGATAAAAAATCTGCTATTTGAGTAATAAATCAGAACAAAATTCCTCTTTTATTTTTCAATTTAGCCTGCTTTATTTTGGTTTTTATGTGCATATACAGGTGGTTATCAAAATAATGGAAACACCTTAGAATTATAAAGAATCCTTTATTAGTATGGTGTACCTTGGTATATGATACAACTTAGGTTCATCTAGGAATCGATTCATAAAAGTGCCGAACAGTGTTTAGAGGAATATTGTACCATTCTTCCTGGAGATACTGTGAAAGATCTGGGAGAGATGCCGGAGGAGGATATCGATTCCGTATTGAATGCTCTAAAATAGACCATAACGGTTCAATTATATAGAGGTCGAGTGACTGTACACACCAAGCTAGATGTTTAACTTCATCCTCGTGTTCATCAAACCATAATTGGACAAGTCTCGTTGTATGGATAGATCCATTACCATCCTGGAAAATTCCATATCTTGCAGGAAACAAAGTTTGCATCATAGGATGGACCTGGTCAGCTAAAATTTCTCTACACTTCTCTCCAATGGTCCTTCCTTTCATTGATAAGGTGGTCCAACAGAAAACCGCGATATATCATGACAGATCCACCTCCATGATTGACAGTTGGAAGGAAACAAACACGATCATATGCTTCTGCAGGTGTCCTCCAAACGTGCACCCGTCCTGTTGTAGGGAAAAGTGTAAAACAAGATTCGTCATACAATATTACTTTCTTCCAATTATCAATCGACCTGGTTTTGTGAGTGTGACACTGTAGACGACGTTTACAATTAACATCTGTGACAAGTGAATTGGGAATTGCTGCACTGCCATAAATGTTCTAATTATTAAGGTGACTTCTAACTGTAATCAGTGACACTGGAAAATCCAGATGGGTATTGAGCTCTGCGGTCATTTTTGCTGCAGTTGTTGCTTTTTAGACATTACAATCCGCTTCAATACCCCACGGTATCTTTCATTGAGCTTCTCTTTCCGCCGAATATTTTGCTTTGCCGAGCTTGTTTTGCCGCGCTGTGTGTATGCTGTCATGACTTTTAGACACTGTACCTCTTGTCGATTCTGCTATGTTCAGTGGCGGCGGGGTGGTCGGCTGTACACCGTAGACACCGTACCTCTAGAAACGCCTAAAAGTTGAGATGTTTCGGTCACACTTACTCCAACTAGACGGTTCCTACAATTTGGCGTCTTTGAAAATCTGAGAGGTCCGACATTTTACGCCTTTGAAAAAAAAAATCCAAGAATTTCAGAACTTCAATAAAGCTAACACATACTACCAGAGTATATACATTGCTATTTATAAAAAATAACTGGTGGCTATTATTATATTTTAATGCTTACGAAGCCTATTCAAAAACGTTACTTTTATGCGCAGATGTTTTCATTAATTTGAAAACCACCTGTACATACTAATACACAAACCCATATTTTCATTATATATTTAATGATATCCGTTCAATACTGTTCAATATTCTCGATGTCACATAATTTGGTGAACCAAACAATAACATAATATAATATTGCAGAATATTTGTAATAATAGGACTAAAACAGTCCACAAGTAAATTAATTTGACTCAAAATTATTCTACATTTAAGTCTTTAATTTTGGTGATAAAAATCTTTGGAAAAAACTTTTCATCTATGCTTTGAATTATTGCATTCACAAACAAGCAGATTGATAATAGACAATTCTAAAAGTGGTATTTTCAATCTCAGGAAGTCTAAACCTTGAAAATACAACAAAATCTTAAGCTATAGTATATAGTTAAATGATAAATATATACTTTCTCTTTCAATATTTCGAACTGGAGAAAATAAAAATACAATATAGAAGCAATTCTTTTCCAAAAGAATCTTTGTTTCAAATAATAAAGAATCCTTCAATTCTTTTCCAATATAATCTTTGTTTTAAATAATAAAGAATCTTTCAATTCAATTTCTTCAAGAGTATTAATAAAATTTAATCTCATGGACGTATTATTCCCCAAAAGTTTCAAGGTTTCAACTATTGTTCACAAAGTATTTTTCACTCACTGTCTAGACAGTCACTCAAAGTTTTCTTGGGGTTGAAGCTTACACACAATAAATGTTTTTCCATTTGTTTCTTGTGTAACCACGTTGTTTATGACAAGTTGTTTTTCCCCTGCTCTGAAAGAAATGTTAAAAGTACTTAAACGCGACTTTGACTTGCACTTTCTTAACATTTAATTTTTAAAACATAATTTTTATTTTGTATATATTTTGTTTCAAATGCTATTTAATGTTTCTTGACTTTGTATGGAGCCTAATTTTATATTGAATGTTTCTCTCAGGTATTTTTTTTTGCGAACTTTAAAACACTTTGTTCCAAAAGTATTTGAACAATAACGAAGCTATATATGTGCAAAAAATACCATAGTTTAACTGCTGAATGTTTTATGTGTTAGGGTTTTAATTTATTTATACCTGAAAGTAATCTCTCTGTTTAATTTCAGAAGCTGCAAAAGTTAATTTTTTGAAAAAAAAGATATTGAAAAATATTTTGACAAAACAGAAGGTTACGTTATTTCCCCCATATTCAATGGTTTCCAAAAAATTAAAGAAAAACTATAAAATTTGGATTGTAAAATTCCTTTCATTTGAGTTTTATATTAAAAAAGGACGAAAAAATATTCAAACAGTTCTTTACTAATTAGGTACAAAAACTATACTTTCTATCTTGAAAATTAAAGAATTGAAAATTTATTGATAAACTTTATGTCATAGTTCAATATATAGTCGATATCGATATGGAATCTCTGTTAGTTGTTCAATGAGAAAAGTAGCAATTTTTCATACCTATAAGAACGGTGTTTATTTATTCTGCAGACCGCAAAGTAGCTCAAAACCTCCGAAGGATTGTAAGAGACGAAAATGCAACAATATGTCCATCTAAAACGTTCTGACATGCAGTCTTATCAAAGTGCGGTAACGTGTTCACAAGCCCATATGCTTTGTAATATCTCTATATGAATACCCATATATGCATTGTAAGCCCATATAAATTATAATTCTCATAATAATAATAATTAGAATAATAAATAATTCTCATATGATCTCTGTGTGGTCTAGCGTTGTCGCCCCGTTGAGTCATCCAATACGAAGCAACATCCATTGCATGACGTATTAACAAATCAAGAAGGCTTTTTGGATAAAATCTGAAAAGCAATGTTTATTGGGATGACATACATGCTAAGAAATAAAAATGACATGCATTTCTACCTAAGAAATCTCTGCTCATGAACATTGCAGATCTCTCTTTCATGAATATGACGTGAATAATAGCGGGGTATCGTCTTGGGTCATTGAACCATCTTCTTTGGCCATTTTTGCAAACGATATCTGAAATCAGCATTTAAGATTACAGACTTCTGTTATATTTCTGTTACTTACTACACGTGCGTGCTCAATTAAATCTTTCATTCAGCGGCGTCATATGAAGGGCACACACATTGCTGTTGAAATCTTTCTTCATAATACCTTCTGCATACAAATTTCCCAGTAGCTGCTATAAGATGGTTAATATAGCGATTCTGTGGTTAATATAGCGATCTGTAAATAGCGGTCATTTGTAGCGCTTATAACTCTAGATTATCTTCAACTGTATACTCAAGAAGTCTAGTCTTCACTTCTTAGAAATGTTTGTATAATTTCACTATAATTCTATTTAACCTTCTTATCTGATATGGATTTTTTTCATGAGTGGTGCTCCCTTACATGGTAGTGCGCGCTTCTTTACGCAGACGCTCTTGGAAAGTATCCGATGAAGGAATTGTATTGCCATATTCTTCTGATTGTGTTTTCTTTATGTACGTGTCCACTAATAAAGACTTAAATATACCTGCATTGTTTCTTATTAATTGACTCTACGCATCATTTCTCTCCAATAAGAACCGACAAGAAATTCAGTTTTTGGTCCAAGAATTACAGATGTACTCCCATTCGTTCATCTTGCTTATAGAAATCATTCTACTTTGATTACCCAACGTCGACATTTTGTGATATTTCGTCTAAATGATAGTGAATATTTCTAAATACGACAAATCCGTTATTTATCTACTTAGTTTTTGGATTGCACTATGTAGAAACCATATAAATCAGCCAGTTTTTCATCACATGTCTAATGACGTTAAACGACAGCAACTTTCATTTATTTGCATAATATATCATTTTGGTGCATTCTTTTTTAAATATTTATTCGGTAAGTTAGATAAAAATTTATTTACATTCGACAATGTAATTGCATTACTAATTTTTCCCCTTTATCTTTGAAAAACATTGTGAAAAATGATAGAATATACATTATCGCAAAAATAAATGACATAACATTCGATGCTAAATTCTCCTACATTTCAGATGCATTTGTATTCCATAAATCGCAATAATTTGATTTTATATTAATTTCCTTTGCTTTTGACTTTGAAAACTGCAGATTATTCTGGCTATGATATTAAAAAATTACCTACAGGAAGCAACTTATAAAAGATTGCCGTAGAAATAATTGAAACACGTTTTTGAGCATTCACAATTCATTATATGTACAAAGAAATCTAAACTATCAAATTATAAATAATCGGTAACATTGAAAATTTCCAATTCAATTGATTTTGAGAAAGATATAATTATTCAAGTTCTTTGTGGAGATATGTGTCTAAAGAAAACAGCATATAAAAATATGTTTATGCAGAAAAAAATTAACAAAAAGATAAAAAGTTGTCAGCATTTAAATTTATAGAATAATGAAAGTTTCCAGAATCACAGTTACACTCTATTTAACTGTGTCTGATTCATATATATATTCAACACAAAAAGTAATTTTAAAGTTCGGAGAAACTGTAAGAAATAATAATTCATAAACAAATTGAGATAGCATCTATTTGATGCCTTTTGAAAGACATTGTTTAATGTCATCTTAAATTCTGCCTTTAAAAATGTTTTTGAATAATATAATAAATGTTTTATAAAAATGGTAGTATGCAATTGTTTTTCCTTAATCCGGCGAACAACAAGAGTACAGAGATGAGAAGACACCTGATAAGTAAACAGACCTTATCTTCTTCCGAAGTATTGTAGTGGTTTGGAGAGGAGTTAATTCCATTCTGATTGTTCGTCATACTACCTGCGCGAGGAGTCAGCCATATCCAATATTCGTCATTAGAGCTTAAACCTGAGTTCTGGTATTGATCCTGTGATGACTATCAAACAGTATATTCCGGATGCCAAGGCAAGGTGGGGGATGGTTCGCTTTTTGTTAATTTAATATATATGCGATTGAACGTCTAAAAAAATTATGAAATATAAAGCTAAGATAATTACATACGCAAGGATTATTTTCGTATTTATATAGGAGAAAATTCTAAAGAACACTTCTTTAATTAATTTTTATTAATCAATGATTATACTTCATTTTCTTATTTGTTTCGGAATTTCGGACTGCGAGTAATTTTCGGCCAGGAACAGAAAATTTGAATCTATTTATATAATATTCCTGTTATTTCACTACTATATCGTACTCTTTTCCCTTCAAATCAGGTGGTATTGATAAACCCGCCTAGTTACTGCACATGCTCTGTAAAAGAAATCTGAACTTGACTGAAATGAATTCCTTCTGGAAGTTTTTTCTCTTATCGAAGAAAGAAATACTGTTTTTTTTTTCGTTATCCTTTTAAGTCAAATAGCTCTAAAAGGTAAGTTGCGTTAGATTGTTTATATATTTAATATCATGTGCAAAATGAAATAAATTAATGGTTAAATATATAAACTGAAAGAAGCTGATGATGCTACAAACTCTTCAGTGCTTATAAACGAACTGTCATTGGAAATTAGTGAATTTCTTGAAAGTAATTTTATAGTTCTATGAGACATCGAAATGCATATCGTTACTGTTACATTAAAATATCGTATGTCAAATTTGCCAAAACATTTTACTAATAAATACTTGTGCAAGTTAGCAATATTTGTTCTCTGATTGTTGCACGTGATATCATAATATAGTATATTATCAAAAAATGTCATATGAAATTAATGTATCACATGTTTACATATAAATTCTGTGTGTTTTGCTGAATTGTTTTTGATTACTTTTGATGCAACAGCTTTCAATGATATGATTAAATCGGTTTGCAGTTCCTCTTTGTTTTGTGCTTGAATAAGTACAATATGCATTGAGTTATATATGAAGATTCGAATGCCATTTTAACAGCAAGTAAAGCTTCCAATAATACTTATATTTCATATATATTTACTTATATTTCAATATATATATTACTTATATTATATATATTTACTTATATTATATATATTTACTTATATTTCAATATATATATTACTTATATTATATATATTTACTTATATTTCAATATATATATTACTTATATTATATATATTTACTTATATTTCAATATCACCAAAGCTATTAATATATGAAATCACAAACCACATGTTTTTCTTTGAAGTTTCGCAAAAGAAAATGCAAGTAAGTATAAGCCTGTGTAAAAGCTATTTCTAAGAATAAATTTTAAATTTACCTTTTAGAAATTGTGGCTGTTCTCTAAACTTCTATCCGAATTTAATCATAAATTTTATCCAAACTTTATGCACATTTATTCTTTAAAACAAATGAAAGAATACCGTCGAGTTTTCAAAGTTCGAAAGATAATTAAATATTCAATTAATTAAAAATTATACAAAATTTTGTTGTTTTTTACTAAAATGTCGCGCCATATAAACTTAACTGATACTTTAATTATTTAATACAATCTAAACCTCAAAATTTAACCATTTCAACTTTAGCAATTTCATTTTTGCATATTTCTTTAAACTGCTTCTCATTTTAAAAAATTAATCGCATTAAAATTGATGTTAAATTGAACTACTCTACCACTAGATTTTTTAAATTTCTCCTTTATTTTAATCTTTTTATCAGGTTTTCATCTGTTTCAATATAGTGATTTAACAATGCTTAATTGCAAACATAAGTCAGTCGCCCAAACAAGAAAAAAAATCCCTTGCTAGCAAATGAAACAGATAATCCACTTCAGACTATAATAAATGAATCAATATTTTGTCTGTTATCCATAAAACATCAAGGAAATTTATTATGAAAAAAATTGATATCACCATAAAATAAATTCTTTTAAGTTTTTGACGATACCAATTTTATTATAGTACAATTTTTCTTTCAAATGTTATGATTTTTTTAGAAAAATTAACACTGATGATTTTTTTTATTATGGAAATTTGCAAGAACACCTTTGCTGGGAAACATTAAGAATTTGGACGATTTCACTACTATTCTTTTAAATTCTTTTTTAATCTAATACATATGTTTTGAAAAAGAATTTTTCTAAAATAATATTTTATACAAAAATAGTATCAATGTGAAAAAAAATCATCAAAAGTTTTTAATCCCAAGCAACGCAAGATAAATCAATTCGCTCATATGTATCTATATTTAGAATGTCTTATTAACTTTTCTCAGGTAATTGTAAGCCATCCATATTACAGAAGTTTTTTCTAAAAGCTATTCACTATTTACTTCCGTTATTCCACCCGAATCTTTGCAATCCAATAAACAATTCGCAGGAGAAAAAGATACAAGCATCCTTCCTGTGCGTTTCTCGTATGTGAACACGATATTCTTCGTGTTTAACTTCGTGACATGGTGAAGAATTCTGATTTCACATTTACCATTTATACAAAGAGGCGACTTAGCAAATTTCATTCTTTTAATTTGCTGTCTTTTTGAGTCTAAGCATACAAAAAAAAAATATGCCCACAGAGAATGCATATTTTACAAAGGTAAATTTTAATAAGGAGCAGCAATTTAAGAGGTAGAAATATATGCCAAACACCATTCATAAAATTCGTTGTGTTATTAAGATATGCACGTAATATATATTTAAATAAATAGTATCTGATTTCACTTTCTCGGTTACCGTCTAAAATTTGAATCATTTCTTCCTCTTTGCAGTTAATAATACTACACAATTTTACTAATCAAGATTTTTCTATTTTTAAGATATCTAACTCAGAGGCATATAATTCTAAAAATGTTTTTTTTTTTTCAAACTCAGGACACAAAGTTTAGAGATTCCTTAAAATCTTGAATTAGAATTTTCTATTTCCTTCGAAAACGAGAATCGTAAATAAAAGCTGAACATACAGCAAAGGTTCCAAATTTCATTCAACAAATCTGTTATCACTTTCATATAGAAAAAGACACCTACAGAAAAATAGTCATCACATAGACGAATTCGGTTAAAAATTTTATTCATATGTAAAATTCCGAGAATATTACTTTGAATTTCATCCAGTTTCGTTATGTGTTTTTTTTTTAATTTTCGTATTAAAGTACAAACTTTCGTTAGTAAGATTTGGTTTAGAATTCAATAAAAATTTATAATTTTGGCCTATATTCATCTATTTTGTTGCTTTTTTAAGTTAGTGCATCCTCTGACTGAAAGACAAAAAAAAAAAATTGTTTTTATGAATCCTTTAAAATATCACGATAGAATTTTTCAGCAATTAATCGCATTTTCCACAGTTGTGTCCCATGTTCCTTGGATAATTTCGAGTTTAATTTATTAATAAATATGATAAATCATAAATAATAATCAAAATAAAAAAAATATATAAAAATACAGATTTTTAAATTCAATATTTTTTTTCTTTGTTGAAAAATAGATTCCTACTGATTTTGAAAAATCTTAAAAAAATTTTCACAGAATTTATAAAGTGCTTTTTCGTTAAAATTTTTTAGAAAAACTTAATAGCTTGTTTAAATAAAATTTTGGCATGTGTGCAGTCAAAAATACAGTTGTCTGAATTTTCAATTTTTCTAAAAATGTAAATCGATGATATTATCATTTTAAAGTGTTAAAAATAAACTAAAATAAATTTTTGCTATTTCTGCATCTCTAGAAAAATGATCGGCTGGTTCATGCTTTGCATATTTACATAATTTTTACTCATTACTGGCTAAACTCTCTTCTCTAAAAACTTCAAATGTTTGATATTCTTCAAAAAAAATTTCACTATTTCTTACTGGTCAATAGATTAAGTTGTTCGAAAAAATATTAATTCCAATTATTCTACACTTCTAACGCCAACTTACTGTCAAATTCAGCACAATCCATTCTGCCTTGCCTACGAAAGTGAAA
Organism: Argiope aurantia; assembly: GCA_026543865.1. Taxonomy (NCBI): domain Eukaryota; kingdom Metazoa; phylum Arthropoda; class Arachnida; order Araneae; family Araneidae; genus Argiope; species Argiope aurantia. Next base: position 123,928 of record JAPMOR010003491.1, on the reverse strand, counting down.
AGTTCCAATATGAAACAGCAAATTCTTAACATCATATTTGATGATATACAGAACGACTTCAATATCGATATTTCAACGCCTTGTTTATTTGTTCACGTTGATTTAGATTATCAAGTCGATATAAGGTACTGACAGTGCTTGAATAAAGCTTCAAAAACGAAATTACAAAACAAAAACAAGTAAAACATTACATCAATAGTAGAAAATGTACAAAATCAACAACAAAAAATACAAAAATCTTCAACAAACACAAAAAGCAAACTAATGGTTAGTGGACACGTTTGAAACTGTACCATTTAAGCTTCTCGTAACATAAAATTCTTACCTATTCTGATGAGCTTGGGCAATGCCAGGGTCTCAACCACCAGCGCAGAAAGCACGACGATCACACGTAATAGCATACCAATATTTTTGCTGTCGTACACTCCAGAAGCACTCCACGTGCGAAGTCCATTCACATTCTGCGCGGATGCTCTGCCGACTTTTTCCTCACCCTTGCCAAGACCCACAAAATGCTAATAACTGCCTGTGTAGGAAAAGAGGGGAGGACCGGCAAAAAGAAAACACAGCTGCCTACGCAGTGTGTGTGACAAGCCGTACGAGAAGGGGTTTTTTAGTGATTATTTTTGTGACGGGAGAAGGTGCAACGTTTCACGGCACGCGCCAGAATGTCATCAGAGCAGAGGGCAGATGACTTAATCGTTTGGCGTTCTTCGGATATTTTCAGTAATGGATTGGTCTAGGTGATATATTGCTGCGTATGAAGCTTGACGATGACATATGTATATGAAGAGTATGGATACTAGAAAGCGAAAATTTCAATAATTATGGCATTTCGAGTTTCATTACGGAATTCTTTGAAGCTTAAACGAACTGTCCTGGCTAAATCTACAAAAAATTTAAAACATAAGAAACAAATCCTAAATTATAAATATTTTTGCAAAAAAAAAAAAAAAAGGAGCAGAGAAAACCTAAGATGTGTAAATAAATTCTAAAATATTCTGTTCAGCGGCAGATTAAGGGAATTTTGTCCTTTTGTGGTCCTAGGTAATTCACATTGTATGACTCCACTTTTAAAAGCTGGTCAATTTATTTTCACTTTTCAACACATTTTTAAAGTTAATAATTTATTTTAGGTTCTGTTTTTAGTTTGTTAAATTGCATCTGTTTTTATTTATCTCTTATAACTCCAAACAACTTGGCATTTATATTTTTACACAATTTTACTGAAACAGTCCTTCGGTCTTATAAATATAACTTGTAACCAAATGTACTTAACGAAATATAGAGGAAACTGATGAATTATACTTGATAAAATATTAATAGTTTCCTAATATTTGAGTCTTAAAATCTGTATTTATTACAATCTTATTTGTTTGGCATTCAGGAAAATAAAGTTTTTTGATAGACCTATTTTCAGCCGCCTCTGAGCCGAGCGGCAATAGACAATTTCCTAGTCCATCTAATTAAAAATTCGCCACTGATTGCATTGTTTACTATTTTTTTTTTTTAATTTTCCCTATGGGTGATCCATTTAACGTTTAAATCGAATTAGAAAGAAACGCTCTTAAGTGTAATTTATATTTAAGAAAGAGAAAGCTATTTTTTTTAATAAATATATTTCATCTTTTTTAATATTTTCGATTTTTCCTAAATTCAATTCTAGATTTTTCAATTCTAGACTATCTTTCACAAAGAGACAAAGAATCAAAATCGTTTCAAACCTGTACGTGTGAGACCAGAGGAAAAGAAACGTAATTAATGTTGTTTTTTTCCCAGATTACAAAATTTACATTACGAGAAAATGCACAATGTATTAAATTGGTGTAAAGATAATTATGGCTTCCCCAAATAAATAGTTTAACCATCTTCTTGAAATATTTTCTACCAATTATAAGACTGTATGAGTGCGTGCGCATGTGAGATACTTTCGAATTAGCTGCATTTTAAGAAAATCACTCGAGTTCCATTTCCACACTGTAACTTTAACCTCCGGGTATTGTCCGGGTATTAATTTTCTAGTGGAATCAAAACGCATAGCTCTACAACTTCCTTCTAAAATTACATATTGAAAATCATTCCTAGGTTCACTCTTTCATTTTTTTCTTATCTACTTAGTTCACCATTCTGTTTTTATCAGGCTTGGACAAAGAAATATTGACTAAACCTAAAAATTGAATTGTATCCCTGAATTATAAAGAATGGAAAGCTTTAAGAAACTTTTTCACAGTTTTTTCAAACCTAAATAATATTAAAGGAAACTTAGTGGCATTAAGATATTGATCGACATAAGTTTAGAAAAAAAAATACACTTTTTTTTTTATGTCAGGACTTTTGGTTTACAATCCTTCGACTCTATGAAGGTGTTTTCATTAGTATTTGCTCAGAATTTTCATGGTATGTTTTTGTTTTTAAAGTTCAGTTTTGTTTTCATACCCTGTAATCTATTTATTCCTGCATCCGTTATCCAACTTCTTAAGCGCTTAGAAAAGGAGGAAAATATACGTCATTCTGAAGTAGAAAATTTTGAAAACACTGCACTTTCCCTCTATAAACTGCGATGAAATGCTTGGATTTACGATCTGACAAAAACTGCTGTAAAAAGAAAGGCTCGATGTAAGAATAATGTCCTTTCGCCAAAATTGCATTTTTGGGGCGATTTCTCGCCATTTTTGGTAATTCGATAAGACTTTTCACATAAGCATACTTATACATTCATATTCATTCACATATATATAAAAATGATTCGCCTAACTTAAAGCGTAACGAAGATTTGACGCAGAATACATCAACATCAGATTTTGGACCTAATCTCTCTAAGAGGTTAATATCTGTAATAAGTGATATAAATAACGCGAGCTTTTATTTGAAAATTATTGATGAAAGTTTTGATATATTAGGAACATATAAAATCAGTATAGTATATTCATTCCAATTGCTTTGTCAGGTTCATAATAAGCTTGATGCAGAACTCTAGTACTGATGTTCTTAGAGGTTTTTTCTGAAATAACCATATATACTGTACATTTCATTTTATCAGTCATTATGCTTTAAAACATAGTTTCAAATGCTTTTACACACTTTAACTAAATTTTTATTAATAATTGCGGTTATAACTTCTGAATTACTTACTTTTTGTAAATAGTTTAGTTAATCTGTTTAAAGAATTAAAATATATTGCTACGCCATATTAATTCAAAAGTGTTTCATTTATTAATATTTTTCAACACTACCTTAACAAAAAGTTTTGGAACAGAGATATGAGAATCGTAGTTGGGGCGCTATTTTGGTATTTGCCTTAGGCGTCATTTTATATAGGTACGCCTATGATTCGTAATATGTGAACATGATATTTAAAACCAAAAAAAACTGTGTGGAATATAACGATTTATATTTTTTTTAAACCAAAATGTTAGACCTACGTCTAATGTTGGATTAAATATTCCAAGAGCTTGATAAACTGCGTTTTTATCTTTGTATGTATACGTAATCATTATAACACAAAAACAATTAGTTTGTACCAAAGTTGTAATCTACAGAACATTTAATTTAATTGATTAAACTGAAGAGGTTTGATTCCATGTATATCTCTTTTTATCGATCTTCAAAATTAAACACAAAATACTTCGCATTGTGGAAGAGTACAAAACAGTTGAGGGAACAATATTCCTGCTGAATTATTATTTTTTTCAACATTAATTAAAGATTCTAAAATAAAACCCTTTGAAATATCTTACTTTTATCACGTTATTATTCGCGTTTCTTGACTTCATTACTTATTTTTGATTCATGAGGAAACCAGCAGTAGTAGTCTCCCGGAATCCTCCTCATATACTCTATAATAAAAGGACTCATCTATTATTAACTGCATATCATTGGCAAACAATTTCGAAGCAGCCAATTTAATATTTTTAGTGATTAATCTCTAGAATGTGATTAATATACAAACAATAGAAAACTGAATGTGTTTTTGGGTGCCATTTTCAGAACGACTGAAATCAAAATTTGAATGATAATTCTAGTCATAATCTCACATGCCAAATTTCATATATCTTAGTCATTGTATTTTCGTGCTATCGCGTTTACATACTTGTGTGGACTCTTGACATATATAATTCCAAATTTGACAGATATCTACATTTAAATATTAAATCTTCGCACCAACTTTTATCTATCTAGCTCTCTTCGTTTTGTAATTTATATGTCAGCTTATTCGGGTAAGCATCCTCTGAATGGATTTTATCCAAACTTTTATAGATATCTAAAAATCTGATGTGGAGACTACATAGGAAATTTAATCCATCTAGCTCAAAGCGTTTTTGAGTTATCGTATTCACATGCAGACATAAATCCAAAACTACGTTTTTCGGAATCAAGGAAATCTCAAACGTGGATATTTGTTAAAATTTCGAGTTCAAATTTTTTGATGATTAAAATACTTCCTCCTTGCATAATTCGGATTCACAAAAGTAAAATATATATTATTTTTGACCAATTTTACATATAAACTTAAATATGTGCTAGTACTTTTAAGAAGAAAAGAACTCTTAAAAGTTACAACTGAATTAGAAAATATTCTTTCATTTCCTACCATTTTTATACTCTTGTTCTATCGAAGAAATCGTAGAAACAAAAGTAATTTTGAAAGTCGTATAGTTCAAACCTGCTGTACAAATTTCTTTTCCATATGGTGAGAAAATAACACAGTAACCCATCGAGTGCTCCTTTTTATGTGCTACCCAACTCAGCTTTTGTCTCCCCGAACTCTGTTTATGAAAGGATTTCCACTAAAAATGACTGGTCATTGAAGCTTTTATGAGACGGTTGCTACCCTTTTAACTTGATTTACCATCTGCCTTAAATAGACTGCGGGAAACTTACCACAGAGGAAAGAATGAAGATTTGTTCCCGTTTTATTGTAGAAAAACAACATCAATCATCTAGGTGAATATTCTTATGTGCCATCTGTTGGGAATTTTCTAGGAACTTTAATTTTGTACCTAGACTTGTTAGAGTAATAGGATCTGAGCGAAACTGCTAAATAATGTCATTTTTAACTTGAAGATTGTTTAGCCTTCCAAAATTAAATAAATCTCTAAATTCTAATCTTTGAAATGAAGAATTTAAATTTTTCCAAGAGTCTTGTAAGTATTCATGCCTTATCAATATAAATAAAAGTCATTGTAGCTGTGTATGAGCATATATTTATATATATAATGTAAACGCATGTTTTTAAGCAGTTTCATGGCCGAAGAGAGAAGACACTTTGGAAAATTTTAAAACTTGCTTTATTCCATCCCAGGAGGCATAAATTATGTACAAGAAGCAAAGACGGACTGACATCCGTTCACAAGCGAAACAAGAGAAGAAGAGCGAAAGAGAGAAAAATATTTATCCCCACCTATTTTATACTATTAGATTCTGATCTTTACACGAGTCTATTTAGGTAAGGGGAAATATAGGTATATTTTTAAAGAAATTGTTTAGCTTGATAGATTTTTATCCCTTCACTCTGAGCATGAGAACCGCTGATTAAGCATTTTTACAGAGCTCATGTAGCATTAATTAAACAAAAAAAAGAGAAATTGGATCAGGAAATAAGAGAAAATTTTATAATGATAAATATTGAAAAAAAAATTAAATTATATTTTTTTCTTAATATGGGTTAAATTAAGATAAAAATTAGAAATGAATTAGGATTTAATATATATATATAATGTAAAGTATCCAATCTAATGTGAGAAATATTTTGAAAACGAAACGAAATAGTTTCGGAATCGCAACTAAAAATTATTTCTTATTCAAACTAAAACCAAAAAAGGAACAGGAAAAACTTCATAGTATTTAGAGAGCGCAAATGCAACTACTTCTAAAACACAGATGAATTGATACAAAAGTATTAAAATCAAGTTAATAAGAAAATCAAATAAACCAAATAAAAAAAGAATCTGGCCTGAAGACTTTTTCAAGGGTCGCCCTCAGGCAGGGATTCAAAAAAAGGGATTTCTTTTTTCTGTAAGAGAATACCGACAAGAATGTCTAATAATGATTCCTCGTGACCCAAAAATCCCCTGAAATTAGGCCTAAGAGATATACCATTTTAACAGAAAGGACAATACAAAACAACAAATTAGAAAAAAATAACCACTAATAAGTAAAAATACAATAACAAAATAACAATAAAACAATAAAATAAACAATGGCGCTGGGAGACTACAATTATTATTTACCTTTAATTCTTTAGCTTTGTGTTTTTAAAAGGTGGGAATCACAATTGATAGCTTAAATTTTCCTTGCTGCTGCTGGTATGTTCTTTCCTTTTGGTTTTTTCTTTAATGGTTTAAGAGTTTTTAGTGTTTATTATTATTTTGTTATTTTATTTTTACTTATTAGTGTTTATTTTCTTCTAATTTGGTGTTTTGTATTGTCCTTTCTGTTAAAATGGTATATCTCTTTGGCTTAATTTTAAGAGATTTTCGGGTCACGAGGAATCATTGTTAGACATTCTTGTCTGCATTTCTTCACAGAAAAAATCCCTTTTTTTTAATCCCTGCCTGAGGGTGACCCTTAAAAAAAGTCTTCAGGCCGGATTTTTTTTTATTTGGTTTATTTGATTTTCCTATTAACTTAAATTTAATACTTTTGTGTATATATATATATATATATATATATATATATATATAACAGAAATTGAACAAATATTTGCGCATTACAGTTTTTCAATATTAAATAATTTTGTATTTCTGAAATATATGTTTTCATTTAAATTTGTGAGGATTCCTTCTAAATTTACAAATAAGCATATTTCTACAAATTCTACAGATAGAAATGTGTGCTCTTAGATGAATGTAAGAAAAAAATTTATTGACAGTTTTACACTATAAAGTATCTAGTATCCATTTTCACAAAAGCTAGGGCGTTTTATACAATTGCCTAAGTTATTTAATGAAACCTTATATGTCTAAGTGCAATATTTAGGATATATAATAGCTTGTTCCATTTTTTGAAACACCTTGTATATCAGTGTATGTTTGTTTATGTAATATGTAATAAATTCATTTTATCTGCCCTTTTCAAAATCTAATAACTGTGATTTGAACTGTCTTAGATTGAATGTTCCGCACCACTTAATATAGAGAGTTTATTTAAATTGTGGATAGTCCTTTTTCTTTATTTTCCAAGCGAGGAGACTTCCGTTTGGATTAGATTGAAATTAGACGCCGATTCCAATTATCTCTTACCAGGATTTCCATTTGTTGCTTAATGTAGGTATAGCATTT
>JAPMOR010003491.1:104447-116638 GCA_026543865.1 Argiope aurantia | reverse complement strand
TGATATAACATGTTTTTGTATATGATGTATTGTTCTACAAAGAAATCCTTCATTGGTTTCAAAAATTGGTTCAACTCTCTTTCTTCCTACTGTATAATTTCAAAATTGATGTAGTGTTGCTTGTTGCTTAAAAGATGATTTTATGTTCTTTGAATCATTAAAAGTACTGCTGTAAAGATGACGGAGTTATAGTAAAATATAATATTTTAAGCTAACATTTTTCATTTTCCTTTAAATAAAATGAACCAAGTTATGCAATTTTAAATATCCCTAATTTAGACCATTGAAAAGTCGATGGTCGCTTCAAAGAAAATCTTCTATGCAGTGCTTGCTCGTGGCAGACTTTGATTGGCTTAAAATAATGCAATATAAATTATTCGACCAAGATTTTAGAACATCGAAACTTTTCTATTCTAAATTATATCGAGATTTTAACATATCAAAATTTTATATAAGAACAAAATATCATTGTCAGAATTGTTTCCACCTGGCGGCTCACTCATCTTGTTATTTACTGAAAATTTGCATTTAATTTTTAAAGAAAAAAATCAGACTAATGAAAACCAATTTCACAGCTTGTTTCAATTTCTAACTTCTTCTTAAAGCGTTCGTGCTTAGAGTGTCGACTCCTTCAAGAATAAAGAGCATTAAAGTTTTTATAAATTTAATACAACGTAATCTATTCTTGATATCTTGGTGAAGACGAAAGAAATCATGAATCTGTGCCAAATTTCGTATGCATAAGAAAGAAGGGAGGATGTAAAAAGAAATTTATTATAGTAACTGTCAAATTAAAAACGTATCTTATATATCAGAGTTGCACTTTGATTGCCAACGATAATTTAGAACCCTCGACTTGGCAGTTCCTTGCCAATTATTTTTGCTTAAGAAAATCAAGTGCACTACCACAACGATAGGCATTTAAACACCTTCGCACCTCGTCGGAACCAACTCTTTGAAAAGTGTTGAAAACTTGGAGCTCTCTACGGTGGTTAAGTTAAAATTATGTCTCTAACATGCAAATGCATTGCAAAGTTTCCACTGGAATAAATTTTGTATATTTTAAATTATAGGATAATATAAATAATCAGTCATCCAGAACCCTCCATTAGTTCAATTTCAATAATTTTTTTAACATTTGAAATTTTACGATTTCGCGAAATAAAATAACAATAAGGCCACTCCTGTCACCAATTTCGGCCAGTTTCTACTGTATATGAAACTTCATGATCCTTAGATGAGTCTTCAAGATTTCTGTTCCTACCCCCAACCCCTATTTTTTTTAAAGAAATCTCAAAAACAATGCTTTACTATATAGTTACTATAAAAGTACTTTACTGTATACACAGCCCTCCAGCCACAACTATTTGTTCGATTTTGCAAATCTTAATTTCGTTTGAAACTTCATGATGCCAATCGATGCCTAGATATGACTCAAATACTCTCCATTAATCTTCCATTTTTAAGAAATATTGCGAAATAAAGTTTTGGCGTATTCCCCGGCCTGAACAAATGGAACGATTTCGCCAATTAATTCATCATGTCTTGTATATAGATAACCATTCAAAGTCCACTGTGCTGCATTAAGGAAATATAATATAAAATAGTCTTTTTTTCCTTTGATGTGATAAGATGTAATTCATCATAACATGACTAAATTAATATTATTAATAAGGCGGACGAGTATTTGATTGGAGCGGTTAGTTAAAAATTTTTACAGAAGGTAAATTTGTTTAGATTTTGAACTATACGTCTAATAAATTCTTTACTTTTAGAAAATAATTTCATTCCTGTTCTTATTGTGTAAGCAGAGTTTTCCTGTCTTTGTTTATTTGTAAATTATTGATTTTTTATGATTGTTATGCAACCATGAATCAATTACTATTATGCCATGAGTAACAGAAAGTTGCCAAGCAAAGTAATCTAAGAGGAAATCAAAATCAAACGAAAAATAAAACTTATATACATATATGAATTATTTCTAGATGAAGACTCTGAAAACGTACTTTATCTTGTGGGAATACTTAGTTGATTTCTATTCTTAATATTTAAGTTTTTTAATAAAAAATCTTGTATTGAAATTTGTATTTTAAAAAGAAATAATATGTAACCCAAGCTTAGAGGAATGACAGGATTTGTAGTAAACACAGAAAATCAAACCAGAATTTTTTTTTTTATTTTTTCTACATAAATCCAGTAAGGAAATTATTTATTATTTGAATTCCTAATAATGAAATTAAGAATTTGAATTCTTAATTATCTATGAAATTAATGAATATCCCTAAAGAGATGTCATATTCATGGATTCCTTGTGCTGGTGGCGCAGCATGGCCAAATCTATGGCCCCTGTGCTAAAAAAACCAAACCAAACCTTGTGCAAATGATCAAAGTTTATATCCCTGAAGAGATATGTCATATTCATAGAATCATTGTGTCTATGATCAAATTTTATATCCCCAAAGAGATATGTCATATTCATGGAATCATTGTATCAGTGATGAAATTTTATATCCCCAAAGAAATATGTCATATTCATGGAATCATTGTATCCATGATCAAATTTTATATCACCAAAATATGACATATTCATGAAATCAATGTATCAGTGATCAAATTTTATATCCCTAAAGAGATATTTGAAAGGATTCATTGAATCACCCTGTTAAAAAGATTTAAATTGTTCACCTATCACACACTTTATTCTGACATGGGAATTTGCAGTTAAATAAAACATCATGAAAATAAATTTCCAATAATTCTAAAATTAGCTCACTAAGATTTACGTAGTTTACATAAAGTTATACGAACGAAACTCTTTGTATTCTGTTATTTGGTACGAAATGCTGTAATCTTTCTCGAAACAAAAATATCCAGTTCTCACGGCTCTGAAATCTAAATAACAAATTTTAAGGTAAATAAAGTGAGTTATTTTTATTTGCTTGTAGTAGGTATGCTTTTCCCTGTTTATTTTGTCTCTACTTTGGAAACAATTCCTTGTGTGGATAAATTTAGAGTCCAGCTGATATTCTGTCAAAAAATGAGGAAATACACCAAGGGTAGACAAATAAAATTTATTTGGATCTTTTTCTCTTAAATCAAATGTTAATTGTATAATTTTCATAATTATAAGATTCATATTTATTACTTTTTATTTAATATTACTTCTCGAATATTGTTACAATTTTTTGGGGTTCGTTCTATAAAAAGTAAAGCAAAATGTCACTACAAATATAAACTAAATTTAAGCATAATATTTTTTTTCTCGGGATAGATTTTCATTTTGTGTAATACTTTTGGCATTTATGTTTTTAAGTAAAAAAATATTTTTCATGTATGTTTGTATACTAATGTTACAATAGTATCATTGAATGCACTGACATACTAATTGCATGTCCATAATATTGACAAAAAATAAATCTATATAAATTTTAATTTCATCATAATATTTATTATTTCGATTATTATTTAAAAATATGTGAATTAGAAGTTACATTTCCCAGTTCATTCAAGTGAGTTGTAATATTAACTATCATTAAAATTTACTGAATATCATATTCATTTTGAAAGAGACTGACTTTAAACTAATTTAAAAAATAAGATCTTATATAAAATATTTTATTTCAACACTAATATATTTATTATTTATTTATTTATTTGTAAATTGTAAAAATATTTCTCAATACATTTTTATTCATACAAATAAATTTTTGACATTCCTATTTTTAAATCGGAAAATATTTTTCGTGTATACTTTTATACTAAACTACAATCCCATCATTTATTGCACTGACATAGGAATTGCATGCCCATAATATTTACAAGGAAAGAATCCATCCAAACTCTTTGTTCTTCGTAAAATTAATTCGATTATTATTGAAAATATGTGAATTACCGGTTACAGTTTCCATTTTAATCAAGTCAATTATAATGCAAACCGTCATTAAAATTCATTGAATATCATATTCATTTTTGAAGAAATTAACGTCGAAGCTAATTTAATAAGTTCATTTATTAAATATTTTATCTCAATACTTATATATTTATTATTTATTTGTTTCTATATAAATTGTAAAACTATTTCGAAATACATTTTTATTCATACCAATAAAATTAATTCTTCTTTATTCATTCATAAACGCTTAATACTGAGTGGTATTTTTAGAAAAATTCCAGAAAGCATCCGAATATTTCACACTAGACTCCATAAAATATTTTACAAATAAACAGTTCACATTTAAAAATACGTTTGCAGTATCACAAGACAATGTTTTATTATTCTCATATTTTCATCTATCATACTGCAACGTATGGACCCATTATTAAAATTCTCAGCCTTTTCCCATGCATCAACCTTTAGTGGAAAAATCAGAATAACTAAACTTTATGTCGTTGACATCAGCCATGGTTGACTGGCTACTCTCGAGCTTTTTCTTTTTGAACTTGTGCACTTCTTTGACTGAATTGCTGCAGGTCAAAGCAAACTTGAGGTCTTTTGCCATCAGCTTGCCAATATCTTCCTGCAAATGGATAAAATAATAATTTTTTTCGTACACGTAATATAGAGAAAGTATAATAATTGTAAAAAAATTCGAACGCTAGATTTTAATGAATCTCCACGTTTTAGGCCGGCCTGATTTCGAAAAGCTCATTTTTAGAAAAGGTCCGTCTGTCTGTGACAAAGACAGAAAGTGAGTTGAAATTTGATAAATTGTATTTAAACTAAATTTGAAAATTTATATCAAGTTTTGAGTAAAATCTGTTCAAAGGAATTTGGTACACAAATTTAATATTTTTAGTATAGACACCTGTTAAATTTTGAGCCCAGTTTGTATTTTCAGAAAGTTGTAAACCCGATAATTCGAAAACGCAATGACTTAAGTATATCAGATTAGGTATGGGAGTTTGTGACTAACAGAGTATGTTTGCGTCCAATTTTTGTTTAATCTGTTGAGAAAAGCGTTTCTAAAACACGAATTCGATTTTTGGATACTATTAACACATACCAGGACGGAATTATTCGCCAAATTATCCGCCATGGATGACACGATAGATTCAGCAAAAATGCTAATTTCACGCCAAATGTTAATATGTCGTAACTAGTGTATGCCAGTGTCAAGGAAGGCGTTCTATGGCAAGAGAAGTTTACTGAGAGCACACTGAAAAGTTTTAGGGAAACTACTCCCACAGTTTTGTTTTGTTTTCAATCAATTTTATGCATTTATTTCTGAAATCACAAAGTAAACATTACGGGTAGATCACATATAAAAACGTAACTCATTTTGTCTATTCCTACTGTTGTAAAAATAATTAAATTTGGGGCGATTAATTTTGTTTATGCAGAGTATTTCTAAAATCATCGGACAAACTTTGATGCAAAACTGTGACTACTGCGGTTGTGGTATTAAACCATCTGAAATAATGTCAATGAAAACTTCTCACATACTTTCTAATAAAGGTTTTATCTCTTTCGCACCGACATAAAATTTTGTACCATGGCGAAAGTGGTAGGGCTCAAATTTTTATTTTTAGAATCCGTACATAAGAGTTATGTATTTCACATAGAGTAAAGAAAACTGAATATGCATTTTGGACCCATTTTTTTATTGAATGAGATTATATGATATTTAACTACAATTTCAGTAATAAAATCATTCACCGTTCATTTATTTAAATTATAGAATTTCTGAGTGTAGCGATTAAGTGCATAAGAATGTATAGACAGGCAGATGGACGAAAGATTTCATTAATGTAACACATATCACCATTTGAGACACTGTAACTGTATATTAAATTTCAGTTTTTTTTTTTTCACTGTGTTTTTGAGTTTTTTATTTACCTGATCTCGGTTAGACAGAAAACCAAAATTTATGGGAATGGATTTCTTTCAAAATGTGATACACATCTCCAGTTGAGACACTAAAACTGTGTATTAAATTTCATTTGTCTTGGTCATTGTGTTTTTATCATGTTTATCATGTTGATTTTGGACAGATAGCCAGTTTATTTTTTATTTACAGATTTCATTCAGACATTAATAGATGTCTACAAATTTCGTCTACTACACTCGAAAAATACAAATTTGCTACATACTAAATTTCATTCGTCTAGTTCAAAGTTTTTAAATTATCGTTTTAATCAACAGACATAAACAAAAAAAATATATATTTCTCGGTTACGGAGATGTCTGAAATACAAATATACATCAAAATCTAGAGATCAAATTTTTTGACGATAACAATATTTGTGTGCTGGCATTCTTCAGACTAAACCTAGATTTTTCTAGAGGTCAAATGTGGTACAGATATATACTTTGAAAAGTAGAAATATGCGCATCGGACCAATTTTTGTTTTCATTTTAATTCATTAAAAAATTAAGAGAAATTTTGACATTTCCGTTTGATAACGTCCAAAGATATTATTACCGTACGATTATATTACACTATAAGCTATCTGATGAAGTAAAAAAAAATTAACTTAACAATTTAATTATCATACTATTTTTCTTTGTTTAATAAATTTTTCAATATTAATTTAAAACATTGTACATAAAATCCTTTGTAATATTGTAATTTAATTCATTTGAATTTAATTATTGTGATACTGCCGACTATGAAAATTATAATTTTAACATGATGTTAAAACTATAATTGTGAAAAATAGTGAAACTTCACTGATGTCCTTTTGATACTGTTAAAAAAATTGTGTTATTAAAAATCTTCCTTTTTGGGAGACATTAACTGTATGGCAGAATTTTAACTTCAGTTTTAATTTCATAATACATGCCCTTCTTAAGCTGAATGTATAACAAGTCATGATACTATGGAACGTTTCGCTTAATTTTTACAAGTTTTTAAGTTACTCTGCTTAATGTGTTCAGTCATTCGTGTTTATAGATTCCCCTTCCAGTGAAGGAAAGAACATAGGAAGAAAAAGAGGAAATATTAGGAGGTATTTTCCAGGCCCAGACAGAAAAAAAATTACTTGAGATCGTGGCAATAAAAACAACGGTATGAAGAAGTTTCTGCTGTTGCCATAGTAATAATAGAGATAAATGAAATCCCAGAGTTACAACACTCGAAGAATGTGATTTGAAGATAGAAAAAAAGAAGAAGAAGAGAAAGGGAGATATATGGCTGTTGGCAGTGAAGTCTATCTTTGCATAAGAGAGGCCGAATGGAAATTAGCACAGAAAGCTGTTGCGAAAAACTTTCATGCAGTCCAAAGACTTGTAATATTTAAATTTGAAAATATTATATTAAAAACAATGTCGAGAATATCTTTAAATTTTAAACGCTAAACAATAGCAAGGTATAAATGATCTGTTTCGGAAAATAATTCAAAATACTTACCTCAGAAATTTCGATTGATTGCTCTGAACGTCTGAGTTATCCTGTTACGCATAAAAAACAAATACTTTGGGGAAACTGAATTCTATAAGCATGCATATATTCGTCGCCTTTGCATGTGAAATTAATTTCTAGATGATTGGTTTAAGCAAATTACGTCGCGTCAACAACCTTAAGATACTGAGTTCCAAGTAAGTAAAAAGGCTGTAGCTAACTCCAGTGAGTAAAATAATATTTAGGGTCGAGTTAACTCCACTCCAAATAGAGAACGCTTCTTCTAAGAGAAAGGATGTTCCGAGACCTATGATGGTCCTTAAGACACAACTTCAATATCCCGCCTTCTGCTATCTCGAAGGCGACCATTCGTATTTCCTCGAGCATTTATATAGAACGAGAACAACCATTTATGATTATTTTTTTATTCTTTCTGCCAATTATTACATTTTTATTTAATAATTAGCAGAAAGTATAGAGGAAAAAGAGTATCAGATAACTTCATGTTGTATCCTTCTTCACATGTTATTTATCTAAGGTTACATATTGCTAAATTTCAATACATGTAACCTTTAAATCTTATATAAGTGTATAAATTTTTATTTGCCAAAGTCTAATTCTAAAAAAAATAAAAATAATTCTGAAGAGGATGCTGTTTAAGAAAAAATATCCCTCAAAAACATTGAAAAATTATTTAGCAAGAATGTTTATTACCTCAGATGACATATACTTTCGATATTTCCATAAAAATTCCAAAGCACCGACAGCGGCTGCTAACAGTATGCCCACAAGTAAGACAACGAAAACTCCTCCCACGTGTCCAAGACCCAGTTCTCGGACAGAACCGGATGGAGCCTCTACGCATTTCCCGCCTCCCCGCTTCTGTTTCCACCAGCGTTCTTTCAGGGTGTGCAAGATACCTCCCTCCTGCAGTTTTAGGATACCTCCGGATAGCCACGAGCTCAATGACCCATTGCCTGAAAAAAAAAGAGTTGGTGAAATAAACAAAAGAATTTGAATTGAATAAATTACCGGAACAATTCTCCTTTTGACTTTCCCTTACACAGCCATAAGATGCCCATAATAATTTAATAAAATAAATGCTATTCTATAGTGAGAAAAATATCAAGATAATGTCTTAATTTAATCTTAGTTCTGTATATATCAACCTGTAATTTAAGTGCAATACCAAATAATAGTTTTTTTCCAAAAAATTATCAGTGCATTCCAATTATTTCTTTTGCAGAATAAGGATGATGTAAGAATGCAAGGATTCTCATTCTTTGAAAATTTGTACAGCTTAAAGAAATTTCAGAAAAATATATATTGTCGCAAAATTATTTTCTAATTAAGAATCAGTAAAATGTTTTTATAGTAAAATTATTTTTAATTTATTCTATTAAACAATCTATATATTTAAGATAATCAAACGAAAAAAAAAAACCCAAAGAACTAATCATCCAACTATTGCTTATCCGATTTCATCAGGTTTTGTTTTATATAAAAACTTCTAGAAGCACCGGCAATGGCTCTTCCCTTCTCTAAAATTTCGAAAGATACTAAGAAACAAAACTTTGATAGAATCCCTCCCCAATTTGAACAACGGGGTCATTTTCTCTAGTTTGTAAACATAACTAATCAATTAGAACATTCTATGTTCTATTGTTCAAGTTTAATTTAAAAGAGAAATTCGTTTGTTTGGTTAAAATGTATTGGGTTGGCAACTAAGTCATTGCGGATTTTGTCAATAGATGTATTTAACACTTTTTTTTTTTTGTCAACGTGTTCAAAGAAACTAACCTATATTATTTTTTTGTGTTTGGACTTCCACCTTCAATTTAGCAAAAAAAATTGTATCTATTAGTTATTTAGTTTCGCCTTTATTCCAATTTAAAGATAAAAGAACAAGACGCTCATTTCAGACATATTTTATTGTATTATCTCTGAAAAGGCGAGAACCCATCGCAAGCACACAAGAAGTATATGGGAATGAAGCCTTGAAAGTAAGGCAGTGTCAAAAATAGGTTGCCAAATTTCGTTCTGGTGATTTTTCACTAAAAAATGAGAAACTATCTGACCGCTTATGAGACCCTTATCAAACCTATTATCTATTCAGATCGTCATAGCACAACACATGAGATTGCAGAGAAGCTTAATGTATCGCACACATAGATTAAAAAAAATTTAAAAAAACCTGGTTGCATCAAGAAACTCCATTTATGAATCCCTCATAAGCTTAAAAAAATTCATTTCATGCATCGCATTAGCATCTGCGATTCTTTTCTGAAACGCAGCGAAATGGATACATTTCTGAAACGACTAATTAATGATGAAAAGTGGATAATTTATAACAACGTTACTCAGAAAAGATCGTGGATCGAAGAAGTTGAACCTGCCCAGACAATACCAAAAGCTGCGATTCATTAAAAAAAAATATGCTGTCAGTTTGGTAGGATTATAAAAAAATTTTGCACTTTGAACCTTTATCAAGAAACCAAACGATTAATTCAAACGGTACATTCAAGAACTTGCCAAACTGAGCGACAGAATTGGCGAATCGTAAAGGTGTTGTTTTCCAATATGATAATGTAAATCCCCACACATCTTTGATCACTCGCCAAAAATTATTAGAACTAGGTTGCGATATGTTGTCACATCTACCATATAGTTCCCGACCTTGAGCCTTCAGATTACCATTTATTTCGCTCCATGCAGAATTCCTTAAATGTTAAAATTTTGAATGAAACTAATAATGTAAAGTCACATTTAATTTGGTTTTTTGTTTGCATAAATCGGAAATTTAATATTAATTATGACATTATGGAGTTATGACACTGCCTGAAAGATGAAAAAAGGTCATCGACAAAGATGGACAATGCCTAACTGAATAAAGTTATATTTTTAGGCAAAAAGTTAGAATTTTCTTTCTGATTTAAAATCCGCAATTACTTAGTTGCCAACCCAATAGATTCATCCGAGTTGGTTGATATGATTTCTTTAAGTTAACTCTCTTAGAATGGTTTATGTACATAATAAAAAGTGCAGGTGTAAGGCTATTAAAACCGCTCCGCTTTGATATATATCACAATTTAAAGTAAGATTTTTTTTTTTTAGAAATAATGAAAATTAAGTTATGCATATCAGATTTAATTGAAAGTAAACACAACTAATTAAATCAGATGGCCTCCAAAAATGGTTAACAATAAAATATATTGATATACTACATACGATACATAATAACATGAATTATGCATTGAGTCTATTTCATCGTAATCAATTCCAATATGGCTGGTTTTATTTTCATTAATTTCAAATTAAATTCAAGTCCTGGTTTCAATATAGTCCTACATTTATTTTTAATTAAAATCATAACAAAAAAAATGCCAAAGATATAGATTTTTAAAAATAATTACAATAAAAAAGTTTTTATCGCCTTTTAGGAAATACATTTACATTTATATTCTCTCATTAGCTGAATTTTGCAGAATTTATTATTTATCTCTTTTATGAATATTTTGAATATATTATTTATCTCTTTTAGCTCATTCATAAGATTTCAATCGCGTGAAATATATGAAACTGATTTCTTTACTAATCCGAAACGCTATCTGTTCAGCTGAAACATTATCTATTTCGGTATCCTTACAGTATCTTACAATTTGAGAATATTGACGCCACCTTAGAGTGCAATTTACAAAAACGTGTGCTAAAAACGAATTATATATATATATATTTGAATAGCAAACATTTATACAAAATTTACAAATAATGTTTTTTATTTAAAAAAAACTTTTGTGCAAAAATTTTACAACTAACTCTTATGTAATTAACTTCTAATGATATATGTACAATAATTTAAATACTCTTAATATAATGAATACAAAGAAAATTTTTCAAAATTGGGAAATAGTTATCTAGTAAAAGAAAAACTGTTTAATGGAAAAAGATCTATCACATGGCATATATTGTGTTTATCTTAACAGACTCCTTTTACTTCAAACCTTTCCTACTTTTAATTTAATCAGATAAGCTTTAAATGCAAAGCCATTTTACCTTTCTTTGTCGCGATTCCATACCCCTTATGATCGAGCAGCCCTCCAATTTGGGTGAGATTGCACTCCCTCTCCGTTAGAAACTGGATGGAGGCCGATTCCATCAGGTAGGCATAGTTCCCTTTGTACACTTCCTCTTTGCCCCTCTCATTACTTTCCATCAGCACTTCGGGGTGTTTCTCCATGAAGGCCCACATCTTCTTGTAAACGTCGATGGACGAACTCTGAAAGGAAACGGCATATTTCATGATATAACGGTAAGTTAAGATTATTCAGAAAAATGCCTGTCACAGTTTAGAATAGCTTTCCGAAACTGATTTAATGCTGATTTCTTCATTTTAAAAATTAACTATCTTTCACGATCAGCTGGTTATTACTTGCGTTTAATTTCTCTTAAATGGGAAAGTTTATATTTCGGATCCTTTCGAAAAGATATTTATAACTATCAATGTTGTGATATATTTTAGAGTTGTGAAATGAAATTAACTTTATTCTGCACATGAATTTTCCTAATAGAATCAAATCCCATGACATAATAATACGACTGAAAATGGAGATATTTGGTTCATTTATCTCCTGATTTTTGCGGTGATGTAACTTTATTTTATTATTTCTCATTTAAACCACATGGATATTAAAAACGGTCTTTCTTCCTTTGCCTTAAACAATGGAAGAAAATTGAGTCACTGAATATCTGATGAGAGGTCAAAAACGGTTTGAATTTAATTGTAATAACGAAACCTACTGTTAAAAATCTTGCAATATATATATATATATATATATATATATATATATATAT